>SJYW01036484.1:0-29366 GCA_006410735.1 Raphicerus campestris | reverse complement strand
CAAGAAGGGGGAGGGATGCTGGAATTTGGCCTCATGGCAGGAATGGAGGCCCAGCCGGCATGTCACAGCTTCCATCCACATTACCACAGGCAGGGCAGCCTTGACTCACCCTCTGCTCATCTCTGCCTCATGTCTCCTTAAAGCCTGTTAGCAGAGAGGTCACGTGTGTCTGTGCGTGAGTGGGGTCCTTCCAGTCGTACCTGGCTCCCTCCTCACTCAGAAGCTGTCCTGTCTTCCTTGGGAGCCCCAGCCCTCCATCAGCAGTCCGCTGGTCCCATGGTCATTGGAGTTATGTGCCCCTGAGGTAATAAGTGATCCCATTACTTCATATGGGATCAGCTAACACCGTCTTACTCTTACTGGGTGAATTTCAGTGTTTTTAATCTTCGTGTATCTTAAATTTGACATAGAGCCTAAAACTNTGTGCCCCTGAAGGTAATAAGTGATCCCATCACTTCATATGGGATCAGCTAACACCATCTTACTCTTACTGGGTGAATTTCAGTGTTTTTAATCTTCGTGTATCTTAAATTTGACATAGAGCCTAAAACCCCAAATGCACTCCTTGCATAGGCCCTCTGTTCCATGGTCTCAACCACCTGGGATTCTTGTCTGTTCAGTAAACCCTCTTTGGAACAGAAAGGAGTAAACATAGATTCTCCCCCAGACCTCCAGACACAACTCTAAAATATCATCTCTACCCAAGAACCAGATGCCTGTGGACTATGCACACTGTGCCATTTTCTCTCTCTCTCTCTCTGTGTTACTGGATGGTGTTTAGAAGCCTTTTTTTTTATAGTTAGAAATTATTTGGCAGGTCAACAGCAAGCTCCAGGCCTTATTCTCTGTCTTGAATTTATAGACAAAGCACCTTAGCTCCACGAGGCTAGTTTGAGATAGCAGCAACCTGTTTCAGCTCTTGTGTGGAGGAGCTGGAACCAGTTTGTAGGGATCTGGAGGAGCAGGGAGACGTGAGAAGGCAGGTTCAGGCCTGAGGGCCACGGGTGTGACAGCAGGAGAAAGTTCGAACAGATGCTTATAAAAATAGGGAAGAGCAGAAAAACAGGTTATGAGAGTTCAGGGTCAAATAAGTGGGACGTGGCATCTCATTCCTTGTGTATTTTTCCCAGGGATCTAGAACTAGTTTTTCCTCCACGGACACGGAAGGGGGACCGGGCTCTTGGCCGCCAGCACGGTTACCTCAGCGTTGAAGCTGTGGCATGTCCTTCCTTTATGAGATATGGGAGCCCTGGCTTCAGCTCCCATCTGTTCCAAAGCAGAGTGTGTGACGCATATGTCCCTCTCCCCAAAACACTAATTTAATGCTCTTCAGTGCAAGGCACCACCTGCAGCTGAATTTTCACCCTGAAACTGGCCGCTGAGCACTGGAGTTGGTCAGAGTGATATGACACCACGGTGCTGGTGAACAGCTGAAACCTCTGTTGGGAGCAACTCGAGGGATAAAAGCCAAAAGGCCCAAGGCCCAGGGATGCCAGAGGAGCCCACCATTGTCCAACGGGGCTGCCCTGAGGTCCTACCNAGCTTGTTACTGTGTAGTCAGCAGGAGCCTGGACCCCTTCAACTGAGATTCAGTCTCCTTGCCAGCCCCCAAGAAGGGGGAGGGATGCTGGAATTTGGCCTCATGGCAGGAATGGAGGCCCAGCCGGCATGTCACAGCTTCCATCCACTTTACCACAGGCAGGGCAGCCTTGACTCACCCCCTGCTCATCTCTGCCTCGTGTCTCCTTAAAGCCTGTTGGCAGAGAGGCCACGTGTGTCTGTGCATGAGTGGGGTCCTTCCAGACGTACCTAGCTCCCTCCTCACTCAGAAGCTGTCCTGTCTTCCTTGGGAGCCCCAGCCCTCCATCAGCAGTCCGCTGGTCTCATGATCATTGGAGTTATGTGCCCCTGAAGGTAATAAGTGATCCCATCACTTCATATGGGATCAGCTAACACCATCTTACTCTTACTGGGTGAATTTCAGTGTTTTTAATCTTCGTGTATCTTAAATTTGACATAGAGCCTAAAACCCCAAATGCACTCCTTGCATAGGCCCTCTGTTCCATGGTCTCAACCACCTGGGATTCTTGTCTGTTCAGTAAACCCTCTTTGGAACAGAAAGGAGTAAACATAGATTCTCCCCCAGACCTCCAGACACAACTCTAAAATATCATCTCTACCCAAGAACCAGATGCCTGTGGACTATGCACACTGTGCCATTTTCTCTCTCTCTCTCTCTGTGTTACTGGATGGTGTTTAGAAGCCTCTTTTTTTATAGTTAGAAATTATTTGGCAGATCAACAGCAAGCTCCAGGCCTTATTCTCTGTCTTGAATTTATAGACAAAGCACCTTAGCTCCACGAGGCTAGTTTGAGATAGCAGCAACCTGTTTCAGCTCTTGTGTGGAGGAGCTGGAACCGGTTTGTAGGGATCTGGAGGAGCAGGGAGACGTGAGAAGGCAGGTTCAGGCCTGAGGGCCGCGGGTGTGACAGCAGGAGAAAGTTCGAACAGATGCTTATAAAAATAGGGAAGAGCAGAAAAACAGGTTATGAGAGTTCAGGGTCAAATAAGTGGGACGTGGCATCTCATTCCTTGTGTATTTTTCCCAGGGATCTAGAACTAGTTTTTCCTCCACGGACACGGAAGGGGGACCGGGCTCTTGGCCGCCAGCACGGTTACCTCAGCGTTGAAGCTGTGGCATGTCCTTCCTTTATGAGATATGGGAGCCCTGGCTTCAGCTCCCATCTGTTCCAAAGCAGAGTGTGTGACGCATATGTCCCTCTCCCCAAAACACTAATTTAATGCTCTTCAGTGCAAGGCACCACCTGCAGCTGAATTTTCACCCTGAAACTAGCCACTGAGCACTGGAGTTGGTCAGAGTGATGTGACACCACAGTGCTGGCGAACAGCTGAAACCTCTGTTGGGAGCAACTCGAGGGATAAAAGCCAAAAGGCCCAAGGCCCAGGGATGCCAGAGGAGCCCACCATTGTCCAACGGGGCTGCCCTGAGGTCCTACCTTCTCAGCAGAGGGTGTTTGTGTGGATAACGCCAAGTCAGCCTGGAAATCAGTGACTCAGGCTTGAAGTCGATGCACCGATGCCCCTCACCCTCCTCCAGTTGTGCACAAGCAGGACTCGTGCCCTCCCCACCCCCACGTTAAGAGCCACGACTGCCTCTCAGTGTCCTCTCTCGGGGTCAGGGCCTGTGCACAGTAGGCTTATTCCTAGTCGAAGCGGAGCCTCGCCTGGTTAAGGGGCTCAGAATTCTGCCCCGACCCCCGCCCTGGCCAGTGACCAGCAGAATTCAGAGTTAGTCCTCATGTTTCTGGCCTCAGCTTGTATCTGTCCATCACCCAACACAGCACGTTTGCCATCTTTGCCTCTTTTGTTTCATTCATTTCCCACTCTCCAGAGAAGCTCTCCAGAGGAGACTCCTGCTCGCACACAAGGATACTTTCCTGGCAGTGGGACCCACAGCAGGTGCCTCTGACTCCCCGGGTCTCCTTCCCTGACACAAGCATCACGCCCCCGGCTGTGGACGGCTGGGCGGCAGAGTGTGTGTCTTGCTGTCTCTGCATCCTGGGGCTGAGCCCCTCCTGGGCTGTGGTCAGTGTGGACAGAGCCCCCACCTTCCTCCCTCGGCACTGGTGCCACTAGCCTTTCCTCCTGTGCCCCAGGGTTCTGATTGTCCCCCACGGCCACCTACGTGGCCTTTGTCAGCACACTGCTCTCTCCCAGGCCTGAGGGAAGGGGCAGGATGGGGCCAGAGCATGAAGCCCAGGCCACAGGAAGGGTCTTAGCGTGGTGGACTGACCACCTCAGGCTTCACACCTGACTCTGGTTTCCTCCACGCAGGCCAGTGTGGGGCCCTGGAAAGTGGGGGAAGTTAGCATTCAAGTTTCCTTCTGCTGCGTGTTGGGGGGCAGTTTTCTCTGTGTTTGAAAGAGAAGCTAATGTTTAACTGAGCCTGTGACAGGAAGGTTCAGGACAAAGAAGTGGCCTATTAGTTGCAGGGCCTGGGGTATGGTTTTGTGGCCTCAGGTAGACACGGGCTCACATCAGTGAGGGCTTCTGTGCGTCTTGGTCCGGGCCGCTGGTGGGAGCCCTGCAATCTGGGTAAGAAGAAACCTGTGCTCAGGGCTGGCTGTGAAGAGTTGGGGACCCACCCACCCCAGGGGACAGAACATCTAGAGAACCACCCTTATTACTGGAGGGCCGGGTCGCTATCCCCCAGCCAACCCTGCCTGTGGAACTGAGTCTGGAACCCCGTAGCCTGGTGGCCACATTACAGATCAAAGGAGACTTGACTCACATGATCTGAGGCCTATTTTGCCACCAAAATACAAAGTATTGATCACAAGACAAAGCACAGAAGTCTGTAACTATTATTACTATCGCCTTGTTGCTTTGTTCAGTCACTCAGTCACATCTGACTCTGTGACCCCATGGATGGCAGCACACCAGGCTTCTCTGTCCTTCACTGTCTCCCGGAGTTTGCTCAGATTCATGTCCATTGAGTTGCTGATGCCATCCAACCATCTGTCGCCAACCTCTGTCCAACCTCTGTCACCTCCTTCTCCTTTTGCCTTAGAGTTGCCTTAAGTTTTGTGATTAAAAACAAAATTTGACTGAGTAAACTTGAAGATGTGACGTGCTCTGTTAGCTGAGTAATGAATTGGACAGCAGCATCTCACCCAGGGGGCCTTGTACAAAACGGTGGGTTTTTATAGGTAGAAGGGGGTGGGGGAAGGGGAAGTATTAGCAGAAGAAAAGAAAGGATTGTTCCAGGCCAGGCCAACTCTTTTGGGGAAAGAGGAGGCAGGCAGGACTCTTACCTCACTAGACTCGATCAGCAAGTGCCAGATNCCCTGGCTTCAGCTCCCATCTGTTCCAAAGCAGAGTGTGTGACGCATATGTCCCTCTCCCCAAAACACTAATTTAATGCTCTTCAGTGCAAGGCACCACCTGCAGCTGAATTTTCACCCTGAAACTAGCCACTGAGCACTGGAGTTGGTCAGAGTGATGTGACACCACAGTGCTGGCGAACAGCTGAAACCTCTGTTGGGAGCAACTCGAGGGATAAAAGCCAAAAGGCCCAAGGCCCAGGGATGCCAGAGGAGCCCACCATTGTCCAACGGGGCTGCCCTGAGGTCCTACCTTCTCAGCAGAGGGTGTTTGTGTGGATAACGCCAAGTCAGCCTGGAAATCAGTGACTCAGGCTTGAAGTCGATGCACCGATGCCCCTCACCCTCCTCCAGTTGTGCACAAGCAGGACTCGTGCCCTCCCCACCCCCACGTTAAGAGCCACGACTGCCTCTCAGTGTCCTCTCTCGGGGTCAGGGCCTGTGCACAGTAGGCTTATTCCTAGTCGAAGCGGAGCCTCGCCTGGTTAAGGGGCTCAGAATTCTGCCCCGACCCCCGCCCTGGCCAGTGACCAGCAGAATTCAGAGTTAGTCCTCATGTTTCTGGCCTCAGCTTGTATCTGTCCATCACCCAACACAGCACGTTTGCCATCTTTGCCTCTTTTGTTTCATTCATTTCCCACTCTCCAGAGAAGCTCTCCAGAGGAGACTCCTGCTCGCACACAAGGATACTTTCCTGGCAGTGGGACCCACAGCAGGTGCCTCTGACTCCCCGGGTCTCCTTCCCTGACACAAGCATCACGCCCCCGGCTGTGGACGGCTGGGCGGCAGAGTGTGTGTCTTGCTGTCTCTGCATCCTGGGGCTGAGCCCCTCCTGGGCTGTGGTCAGTGTGGACAGAGCCCCCACCTTCCTCCCTCTGCACTGGTGCCACTAGCCTTTCCTCCCGTGCCCCAGGGTTCTGATTGTCCCCCACGGCCACCTACGTGGCCTTTGTCAGCACACTGCTCTCTCCCAGGCCTGAGGGAAGGGGCAGGATGGGGCCAGAGCATGAAGCCCAGGCCACAGGAAGGGTCTTAGCGTGGTGGACTGACCACCTCAGGCTTCACACCTGACTCTGGTTTCCTCCACGCAGGCCAGTGTGGGGCCCTGGAAAGTGGGGGAAGTTAGCATTCAAGTTTCCTTCTGCTGCGTGTTGGGGGGCAGTTTTCTCTGTGTTTGAAAGAGAAGCTAATGTTTAACTGAGCCTGTGACAGGAAGGTTCAGGACAAAGAAGTGGCCTATTAGTTGCAGGGCCTGGGGTATGGTTTTGTGGCCTCAGGTAGACACGGGCTCACATCAGTGAGGGCTTCTGTGCGTCTTGGTCCGGGCCGCTGGTGGGAGCCCTGCAATCTGGGTAAGAAGAAACCTGTGCTCAGGGCTGGCTGTGAAGAGTTGGGGACCCACCCACCCCAGGGGACAGAACATCTAGAGAACCACCCTTATTACTGGAGGGCCGGGTCGCTATCCCCCAGCCAACCCTGCCTGTGGAACTGAGTCTGGAACCCCGTAGCCTGGTGGCCACATTACAGATCAAAGGAGACTTGACTCACATGATCTGAGGCCTATTTTGCCACCAAAATACAAAGTATTGATCACAAGACAAAGCACAGAAGTCTGTAACTATTATTACTATCGCCTTGTTGCTTTGTTCAGTCACTCAGTCACATCTGACTCTGTGACCCCATGGATGGCAGCACACCAGGCTTCTCTGTCCTTCACTGTCTCCCGGAGTTTGCTCAGATTCATGTCCATTGAGTTGCTGATGCCATCCAACCATCTGTCGCCAACCTCTGTCCAACCTCTGTCACCTCCTTCTCCTTTTGCCTTAGAGTTGCCTTAAGTTTTGTGATTAAAAACAAAATTTGACTGAGTAAACTTGAAGATGTGACGTGCTCTGTTAGCTGAGTAATGAATTGGACAGCAGCATCTCACCCAGGGGGCCTTGTACAAAACGGTGGGTTTTTATAGGTAGAAGGGGGTGGGGGAAGGGGAAGTATTAGCAGAAGAAAAGAAAGGATTGTTCCAGGCCAGGCCAACTCTTTTGAGGAAAGAGGAGGCAGGCAGGACTCTTACCTCACTAGACTCGATCAGCAAGTGCCAGATTGGCTGCTTCAAAGATGACATCTGGAAGGGACTGAAACTCTCATTAAGTCTTGCTTTGCTGCAGGGGTGGGGGTGGGGCACAAATGGCTCCATCTGGGGCTTGTAATTTCTTATTAACAGTTTTCTCAGCCAGTAGCTCTAGTCTTCTGTAAAGTCCTATTCCTAAATGAGGGCTTCCCAGGTGGCTCAGATGGTAAAGAATCTGCCTGGGCTGGGAAGATCTCGTGGAGGAGAGCATGGCAACCCACTCCAGTATTCTTGCCTGGAGGACCCCAGTGGGCTGCAGTCCATGGGATCACACAGAGGTGGACACAACTAAAGTGACTAAACACAGCAAGCACAGGTGGCACTGGTGGTAAAGAATTCGCCTGCCAATGCAGGGGACGAAGAGACGCGGGCCCAATCCCTGGGTTGGGAAGATCCCACTGAGAAAGGGATGGCTACCCACTCCAGTGTTCTGGCCTGGAAAATCCCATGGGCAGAGGAGCCTAGTGGGCTGCAGTCCTTGGGATGGCAAAGAGTGAACTGAACAACTACATATGCACACACACACACACACACACACACACACACACACTCTCCATAAATGACCAGGGTGTAGTTCAGGCTTCCTTACAGAGAGCTTTATCACATTTGACTTCTGCTCCAAAGTTGATGAACGTCGGGCAAATTTTTTGCCACATAAACGCAGTGAGTGCTTGGATGAGATTTTTATACACACCCAAAATACTTTATAATGATAGCAAATGAGGAAATAATGACACATGAGCCATCAAAATCCCTCCTGTACTTTGGTTTCTGAAGTGTCTGGAGTACAGAAGCTGAGGTTTATCTTCCAACCATAGTTAGCAGTATGAACACAACTTACAATTTCCCCGTCCTACCAGCTTTGGAACTGTATGGATCTTGATGAATTCTTACAACTTGGAAACATTTGAATCACTTTACATTTTGCAAACAAAGTGAGGCTTTATTAATATTTTGCATGGCACCATTTCAACTTTGCAAAATTTGAGTTAACATGGGATATATTCATTCATCCCACAAATCTTTTTGGAGTCTGGTCTTCTGTGGACCAGACTCTTCTAGGTGTTGGAGATCCCGCAGGGACAAAACCAGATCCCCACCTCAGAGGACTTAACAGTCTCGTGGGAGGACTGACAATAAATAAATAATCAATATGATATGAGGTCAGATCAGGTAAGTTCAATGAACAAAAATAAGGCAGAATAAAGATAGAGAAAGAGGAGCCTCTTCAGATAGGGTACCATACGGGAAGGGAGGGGGCAGGGAAGGGAAGGGCGGAGGCAGCAGTGAGCAGAGTGCCTTTGGTGACTCTTTAACACACACCGATTAACTGTGTGTCTTTGGGCAAGTGATTAATTAATCTCTCTGTGTCTGTTTGCTCATCTGTGCAGCCAGATGTAATAGTACTTGGCTTGCAACTTCGTGGTAAATACAGGATGTGACCATGTGAATCAAACCTCTGTCTCTGACCCCAGCACATACAGAGTCTGTGCTGAGATCAAGGCGGCTGTCACTATTATTATTATCACCAGGGTGATGCGGAAGAGAGAGTGGTGCTCAGAAGAAGGGTGGTCTCTGTGTTAGTTTCCACTCACAGGCAGTTCTGTTGTGAAGCCTGTGAATTTGTTCCAGAGCAACTGATACATTAGGGCAGCTGTCCCCAACCTTTTTGGTTCCAGGGATTGTTTTCAGGGGAGACAACTTTTCCATGGAGTGGAGGTGGGTGGGGAAACAGTTTCAGGATGATTCAAGCACATTACATTTCTTGCTCCTGTGTGTGCCTGCTCAGCTGTGTCCGACTGTTTGTGACCCCCTGGACTGTAGCCTATCAGGCTCTTCTGTCCATGGGATTCTCCAGGCCAGAACACTTCTTGCCATTTCCTTCTCCAGGGCATCTTCCTGAACCAGGGTTCCAACTCATATCTCTTGCATTAGTAGACAGATTCTTTACCCCTGAGCCACCTGGGAAGCCTACATCTATTGTGCACTTTATTTCTTTTATTATTATACCAGCTCCACCTGGGGTCATCAGGCGTTAAGCCTCCAGACCTTGGGGATGCTTGCTGTTAGAGGAAATTTAAGCATAGTGTGAATTTTTTGTTTGCTTATGAGCATCAACCTGCACCCACCTAAGATGAGCAAGGTAGGGATTGTGAATATGGGCAGTATATGCGTGTGCAAATACGCACACTAGCACATGTGCCCATGTGAATGCAAGCACTGGTGTGAGCGCGCACGTGCACAGCCCTCTCAGACAGCTCCCAGTAACTCGGTTTCCCTGCAGCCGTGGTCCTGAAAGGCTTCGCTCTGCTTGTGCATATGTGAGTTTTTCTCTATTAAATAAAAGAGAAGAAATGGTTATTCCACACCTAACTTGAGTGTGAGGCTCCAGGCCCACGACTCCAGGGGCACATGTGGGGAAGGCATTGCAGGTGTGCGGACACCTTCGCAGGAATCCCCGAGCCCTGAGGAAGCCGCCTGGCTCTGTGCCATCCCGGTGGCTCAGTGGTTTCAGGCTTGTCACATTTCCCCAAGCTCTGAGCACTGATGAGAAAAACAAGAAGGTTAGAAACACATTTCCAGCAGTGATTCCCAAGTTGATTGTAACAGAAGTTGATAATACTGGATTTGATTCTCAGCTTTGATAAAAATAAGATATTTACCATAAACACTTGCTTCAAAGGACCTGCCTTTCCAAGGCAGGAAACCAGACCTCAGGATAAAAGGCTGGAAAGATTGCCTCCCTTTGGCCAAGGATGACCAGGGATAAGGAGCCCTGCCCCTGGCCCGTGGGTGTCATATTTCCCACCTTTCACGAAGACACCCAGGCTGCAGCCCTGCCCAGCCCCCTCCCTGAACCGCTCAGGTCATTTCCAAGGTACAGTGGCACGTTCATTCTCCTCTTTTTTGTGTTTGTGAACCATTGATCGTGTTAGAATACGATCCCTAGGGGGTCCTGTCTGTGTCTGAAGGTGTCCTTGGTCTTTAGGATTGTTCCACAGGCCCCATTTACTCCTGTGAGTCCAGGGCTGTTCATGAAGTGATTTTTGATTTTGCATCCAGATGGGGATTTTTCAGAACACAGGCATCACATTAAAGCACAGTGGATTGTATTTGGCAACGGTTTGTCAGCTGCAGTTACTTAAGGAGGCTTAGTAACCTCCCCATGTGGCTCAGGAGTATGGGGTGGCGGTGGGGAGCCAGTGTTAGTGTTCTGAGGAGCCTCACATTTATTTATTAATCGAGTTTTCATTATGTTGTTTTCCAAACATACACAAATGTTGAGAATACCTCTCTGGAGCTCATGATGTACAAGAAAGAGCCTGGGACTGAGAACCAGAAAAAGGACCCCAGGGCAGGCATGAAAAATCCAGTTAGGGAAATGAGACCTGGGGACAAAACCAACCAGAGGCAACTTGAGAAAATACTCCTAGAGTGGTCTGTGATCTTTGAAGACTCGGGTCAGAGCTGTGAGCTGACGGTATCCTGGAGAAAGGGGGCCTGGTAGGATTTGAGGGGAGGCAAGAGGGGGCATCACAAGCAGGAGAAGAGCAGGTCCAAAAGCCTGGGTTTGAGGAGGTCACCAGGCATCATCCGTCAAGAGCTCCTCAGAATATTAACCCTGGCTCCCCACCCCACCCCCATAGTCCTGAGCCACGTGGGGAGATTACTAAGCCTCCTCAAGTAACTCCTGCTGACAGCGAGTTGTTCCACAACTCATTCAGGGCTCCTGGCATCCACTGCTGGCTCTGTCGGTGATGCTTGGCCCTCTGACCATCTTAGATGGCCCGTCAGCAATCTGGAGCCTCCCAGCTGCAGCTCGGGGTCCATATGGCAGAGTGACTGCCTGCACCATGTGTAAATGCCCCAGCGGAAGTCACCAGATCCATAGCTGGAGGGAGCAGAGGGTATGACTCCTTTCTCAGGGCTGAGTGAGGTCAGGGCAGCCTCATGTCTTCACTGGGGACCGGGCTGAAGGCTGAGAGAGGCTGGCCAAGGAAGAAGGGATGGAAAGAGCCTTGGGGTGGGATGGCGTCGTAATAACCTGACCCACTACCCAGGGTTATCCTGGAGAAGGTAACTGGAGAGGCCGGGAAGGGGTTCCCCCCAGCACTCGCCACCCCCAGGATCACGCTCACCCGGTGTTCAGCTGTCGGGGCTTGTGGAGAAGCTCAAGGATTAATCCCTCCTCAGCTGCTCCGTCCAGCTTCCTGGCATTCCGCAGGTCTGACTGCACCGCTGGCATGGCTTCCCGCTCTGGGCTGGGGGCTGTGGTCCCCTCGCTAGCTTGGGAGCAGTGGAGGGAGCAGGACCTCTCCTCCTCCGAGTGGGCGAGGAGTGATACCATCGCCCTGACCAGTCCCTTCTGGAAGTCCTTCCTTCCCACTGACCATCTCCCTCCATCCTCTCCCATCACTCCTGGCTCAGATGGAGACTGTGTCTGGGGCAGCTGTGAGCAATAGTGACATCTCTAGAGCATGTTGTTCCCAGCCACGGGACCTCAGCTGAATCACCAAGACAAGGACAATGTCTGGTTACAATCCTACACACGTAGATCTTCCGTGAATTTACTGCTGTGTGCCATTGGTCGCTGAGTGTGTCCTGTGCCACAACTTTGGTGTTTTTATTTCTAGAACTTGCTGCACATCTGATTCTCTAGAAATGTGGCTTATCTCTGACAACGGGATATGTCCTAAGATCAAAAAGAACAGCAGAGAAATCTTGAATTTCATTCACTGTTATTATCTGTAGTAATGTTGGTCTAGTAATTTTGAAGCTAATTACATAGGAGGATGAAATCAATAGGTAAATTTGTTGATGTAGTGAGCCAAGCTTTTCAAGGTGAGAGAAAAGCTACAGTGACTCTATAAACTAATTCGATGACTGTAGTTAAAAGATATCCTAAAGGTTCTCATCACGAGTAAAAAATTTTTCCTTTTTGATTGTTTCCCCTTGTGTCTATATGAGGTAGCAGCTGTTAACTAAATTTATTGTGATAACCATTTTACAATAGCTGTAAGCCATTATGCCGCACACTTTAAACTTACATACTGCTCTATGTCAACTTGACTTCAATGAAACTGAAATAAACTGATTAAAAACGTGTATTCTAGATATAAGTTCTTTAACAGCTATATGATTTTTCAGATATTTCTCCCAATCTGTGGCTGGTTTTATTTTCTTGTTCTCTTAATAATATTCTCAAAAAAGCAGAGGTTTTAGTTTTGATAAAGTCTGCCTTTTTCTTTTATGGATCATTTTTACTTTGCATCTTTGTGAGAAGTCAGTTGTGAGCTTATGTGTGGGTCTGTTTCATTCATTTCTTTGCCTCCTGCCTTGACTAGATAACGGTAGCCTATGCATAGTCTTAAAATTAGATGGTGTTATTGGATCTTCATTTTCAGAGCTGTTTCAGTATTCTCGGCTGGGCCATGGGGGTGCCCAGATATTCAGGCAAATGTAACTCTGTGTGTTGAAGTGAGGGTGTTTGGGATGAGATTAACATTTATTTATTTATTTTTATTGGAGTATGATTGATTTACAATGTTGCGTTAGTTTCTGCTAACCACAGAGTGTATCAGCCATAGGATACACATAGCTCCTCTCTCCTAGACTTCCCTCCCACTCCCCGTCTTACTCCTCTAGGTCATCACAGAGCCCCGAGCTGAGCCCCCTGGGCTATACAGCAGGTTCCCACTAGCTAGTTTACACATGGTAGGGTATATATGTCAGACCTAGAGATTAACATTTGAATCAGTAGACTGAGAAAAGCAGGCTGTTCTACCTAGTGCGGGTGGGCCTCGTCCAATCAGTTGAAGGTCTGGATAACACTGGAAGGTTAACTGGAACATCGTCTCTTCCTGGGCTTCCAGAGTCTGCTGGCTGTCTGACCAGAACTTACATCACCGACTCTCCTGGTTCTCAGACCTTCAGACTTGGACTGGAGTCATACCATCTGCTCCCATGGGTCTCTAGCTGACAACTCACCCTGCAGGTCTTGGCACTCCCCAGCCTCCAGGACTGCATGAGCCAGTTCCTTATAATGAATCTCTCTCTTTTCTCTCTTGATAAATAGATAAGTGTGTGTGTGTGTGTGTGTGTGTGTGTGTATCAGTTCAGTTCAGTTGCTCAGTCGTGTTCGATTCTTTGCATATATATGGATGGAGATTGGGACTTCCCAGGTGAAAAGTCCCAGGGANGGGGATCTTCCTGACCCAGGGATTGTACCTGCATCTCCTGTGTCTTCTGCATTGCAGGCAGATACTTTACCTGTTGAGCCAACAGGGAAGCCAAAGCTGTTAAAACCAAACTATAAGGTGTCTCTTTTGACCTAGGAATGCCATGAGAAAATTACTGAAGTGTCAAGGACACCAGGCATGAACCAAGAACATTTGGGAAGCTGTGGCCTACTGTTTGGTACAAGTCACAACTCGATAAAGAAAAGAGATTGTTTTATTATAATTTAACCAGAAGGGCTGTGCCAGCCCCATACTTCCATTTCTTCTCAACTCTTCATGCGTTGCATATGTGGGATTGGTATCCTCGATGGCTAAGCTTCCCTTTCTGCCTCCCTTCACTCCACCTCTGCTCGCTTGTAAAATGCATTTCAGAACATTGACTTCCCAGCTGAGACTTTTTGTAAAACCCTGGGCTGCCCACAGTCATCTCAAAGGGGTATCGTGAAGCGGCCAAAACATAAAAGTCTTGAAATGCATTCACTTGAGTGTCCATGTGCCTCACAGGGTTCTTGGCAAAGGCCAGTGCCCGAGGTCTCAACTCCGGGCTGGGGGAGAGGGAGTAGCCTTGACCGCCTGACTTGTGCAGAGGATGGCCTTGACACCCTAAGCCTTTGAATTGTGCATGTTCCCCTGGTTGTGGAACCCCCAGAGCTCCCACAGCACCTTCCCTGCCCTGGGACAGGCGAACACAGCACCCTGCAGGGAAGGTGTGTGAACCCAGGGCCCAGCATTTTGTGTGTGTGGTTTGGTGGTGGTGGTGTTGCTGTTCAATCACTAAGTTGTATCTGACTTTGCGACCCCATGGACTGTAGTGGGCCAGGCCTCCCTGTCCTTCACCATCTCCCGGAGCTTGCTCAAACTCATGTCCGTTGAGTCAGTGATGCCATCCAACCATCTCATCCTCTGTTGACCCCTTCTCCTGCCTTGAGTCTTTCCCAGCATCAGGGTCTTTTCTGATGAGTCAGCTCTTCACATCAGGTGGCCAGAGTATTGAAGTTTCAGCTTCGGCATCAGTCCTTCCACTGAATTGGTTTGCTGTGGTTTGTTTTAATTCTCTTCCTCCTAGCCACCTCTGACCATCTGGCAGGACTGGGGATACACTTTAGCGTGCAGATATAGGGTTAAACTCAATGAGCATGCCAATATGTCAGTTTTGACTGGCAAAAACAACATTTTTACTTAGTTCAACTTAAGTAATTGTTCATCCTTAATTGAATACCTTCCATGCAACCATCAGTTCCATGCACTCATGTTTGTGATCTCCCTTTTTATTAATTTTTTTCCTTAAAAAAAAAAATTGGTTGCACAACTAAAAGAGAAATATGTTTTCCTTGTTGAAAGAAAGCTTGAAAGCCAAACATTTAACCATTCATTGCCACCCCAGAAAAATTTACGTGATCCATTTGGCCACCCACCCACCCCTACCCCTATCCTCTCTTCTAGGTCTTTTCTTGTGCATTCTATATATGTGTGAACCTAAAGACAGCATACACAATTGCATTGGTCCATTTAGACCAAAACGGTGCCGCATTTCATGTATCGTGAAGAGTGTTTCCCTCCTGAAGTGTATCTTGGCGATCCTTCCAACTTAGTCCCTGTAGCTCTGCCTTGTTCTTCTCAATGTGCTATGTCATCGCTTTACTCCATGGGAATCATGCAGCCCATTTTACAGATGAGGAAAGTGGAGTTTAGAGTAGAGACAGTCACAGAGCCAGGAGGTGGCAAAGCCCCTCCGACTCTCCAGCCCAGCCTGAATTTCCTTCCCCCAGCAGCCTGCTCCGCCATCATTTGCAGACTGATGTATAACTCCCTCCAACCCAACGGGGCTGCCAGGCACTCCCGTCATTCAGGTAAATGGAGAATTACCACTGAGAGCATAGATGACCAATTCCAAGGAATTAGAATAGAATCATGTTGGAACTCCATGGAGCGTAATTGAATGTTTGATGATTGGGGCCTGCAGGACCCTGGGTCATCATTGCAGATATCAGGTATCACTGCGCGCTGGTAGAAACCTTAGTTCACAGGGCGTCCTGGCTGCTGGCTTTGAGTGACTATCACTGTGCTCCTGTCCCCTGTGACAGGCCTTGTCCTCTGGCCAGAAAAGCAAGCTTAGAGAAAGAGACAGTCCTTGTCCAGCATCAGAAAGCTCAGGGACATCTGGGGGTGGTGGCCCCCCAGCTTGGCCTTTAACATCGTCCCACTAGGCGTGTCCCACTTGAGCTTCTGCAGAGCACTGTCAGCCAGAGTTTGGACTCTGTGGTCAGATACCACTGGCCTTTGTCACAGCCCAGACCTTCACTCATTTGAAGGAACAGATGTGTAGTTTCTTCCTTTTGTGGGGAAAAGGAATCTCTGAGAGCTGAAGGAACTTCAAAGTGCCGGTGGCTTGCCTAGGAATCTGTAAAGGGACCTTGTCTTTTTCTCTCTATTTACAAGTAGACTCCTCATCCACTTGCAGAAGGAGTAAGACCTTAGTTCAGTCACTGCAGAGATGTAAGAAAACTGTCAATTGGAAGAAAATTATACTACAGTTCCCATACTGGGGAGTCCTTCAGTAAAGGGATACTCAAGTCTGAGCTCTGTAGCAGTCAAAGCAAAAAGGGGGAAAAGCACCAGTGCCTGCTAATTCTTAAGCTATCGTCCAGCCCTCTAAAGAGATACTGCTCCCATGGAGGGCTCCCACGGGACTGGCAAGGTGAATTTTTTTTTTTAATTTATTTATGTTTTTGCACAAATTTACAGCCCTGTTCTGGAATAGAATACAGAGTTTACACAAAATGTTAAAATGAGCACAAGACGACTTTAAGTTATATTCATGGAGTCTTCCCTGGTGGCTCAGATGGTAAAGCATCTGCCTGTAATGTGGAAGACCCGGGTTCGATTCCTGGGTCAGGAAGATCCCCTGGAGAAGGAAATGGCAACCCACTCCAGCACTGTTGCCTGGAAAATCCCATGGACGGAGGAGCCTGGTAGGCTACAGTCCATGGGGACGCAAAGATTCTGACACGACTGAGCGACTTCACTTTCACTTTCATGGAGTCTTATCTCACCTGCCCTTTGGGATACCATGCATCACTGAGGCGTCTTGAGAAGTCTCTAGTTCAAGTGGAGAGAAAGGGCTAGAAAGAGAGGGGTGAAAGAAGGAGGATGGGGCCCGGTCGGGAGGCCCGGTGCCGAGCTTGTTAGTGCACCTGCCCGTGCTGTGAGTGTGTGGTGCATTCTGAGGGCAGCATGGTCCTGTCGAACTCTCTGCGACCGTGGAAATGTGCCCCCTCCANCTCACCTGCCCTTTGGGATACCATGCATCACTGAGGCGTCTTGAGAAGTCTCAAGTTCAAGTGGAGAGAAAGGGCTAGAAAGAGAGGGGTGAAAGAAGGAGGATGGGGCCCGGTCGGGAGGCCCAGTGCCGAGCTTGTTAGTGCACCTGCCCATGCTGTGAGTGTGTGGTGCATTCTGAGGGCAGCATGGTCCTGTCGAACTCTCTGCGACCGTGGAAATGTGCCCCCTCCGNACATTATCCTTTATCTTGGCCAATTACATTGTCAGTTATGTTCCACATTTCTAATAGGGATTTCCCTGGTGGCTCAGATGGTAAAGCATCTGCTTACGATTTGGAAGACCCGGGTTCGATCCCTGGGTTGGGAAGATCCTCTGGGGAAGGAAATGGCAACCCACTCCAGTACTCTTGCTTGGAAAATCCTGCAGATTGAGGAGCCTGGTGGGCTACAGTCCACGGGGTCACAAAGAGTCGGACACGACTGAGCGTCTTCACTTCACTTTAGACCCCACCCCAGGTCTTCTCGTTTGAATCATTTAAAAATCAGCATTTTCATTTTAATGAGATCCCTGGGTAATTNGACAGAGGATGAGATGGCTGGATGGCATCACTGACTCGATGGACATGAGTCTGAGTGAACTCCGGGAGTTGGTGATGGACAGGGAGGCCTGGCGTGCTGCGATTCATGGGGTCGCAAAGAGTCAGACACGACTGAGCGACTGCACTGAACTGAGGGACGAACTTGCTACGCAGGGATCTGCCATGAAGGGTTGTTAACGGCAGTGAAAAACTGGAAACACTTGTTAATACCCAGCAGTGAGAGGATGGGTTGAGTAAATTTTTGAATGCCAGAGAGACATCAACAGCGTTCATAAAGAACGCAGACGAGAGAGGAAATGCTTTTTTGTCCAGCGATTAAGTGAAAGAAGCAAGAATCCATATAGGGTACAATGTGATCTCCAAGTAAGCATGGGTAGAAAAAGACAGGAAGGGAGTGCTCCAGAATAACAGTAGCTGTTGGTGGGTGTATTGTCACTTCTTATTTCCATTTCTGCATTACTGTGCGTCCGGCAGATTGCCTGTATGAGCGTGAAGGTCGCTTTAGATTCAGAAGGAAAAGTAGTTCTTCAAAATAAGACGGAAGAAGATAGCTATCCATTGCTCTGAGTTTCAGGGACCAGGAGGGTGAAAGATGTTTCTTGAAATATTCTGGTCAAACTCAAGACCCAGTTCACTTTTAATAGATCCTCTGAGTGGCTCCTAGCTTTCTCTCTTACCCATCTCTGTTCTCTATTGCCCTTGAACTCCAAAGCCAACCCTTTAAAAAAAAAAAAATCTATTTGCATTCAGTAGAGCCAGGATAATATACCACTTTAGTGGGGTTTTCTTTTTTTTTCTCTGCTCAGCACTATAGAGAATTTCAAAACTCTTTCATATTCATATTCAAACTCGATTGCATCTTTCTCTGTTAGTAGTAAGGCAAAGTTGTTGTTGTTTTGGCTGCACCGGGTCTTAGTTGTGGTATGTGGGATCTTTAGTTATAGCATGGGGAATCCTGGTTCCCAAACCAGGGATCAAACTGGGGCCCCCTGCATGGGGAGCTCGGAGTCTTAACTGCTGGACCACCAGGGAAAGTCCCAAGACAGAGTTTTACTCTTTTTAAAATTCTCTCTTCTGATGAGAAAAGTCACCTCATTCCAAAGCCTTTGGAAAACCGAGCACAAGCCAAAGACAGCTGCCCCCTCCCCACCACGAGACACAGCAGCTGGCTCGNGCAGGAATCCCCGAGCCCTGAGGAAGCCGCCTGGCTCTGTGCCATCCCGGTGGCTCAGTGGTTTCAGGCTTGTCACATTTCCCCAAGCTCTGAGCACTGATGAGAAAAACAAGAAGGTTAGAAACACATTTCCAGCAGTGATTCCCAAGTTGATTGTAACAGAAGTTGATAATACTGGATTTGATTCTCAGCTTTGATAAAAATAAGATATTTACCATAAACACTTGCTTCAAAGGACCTGCCTTTCCAAGGCAGGAAACCAGACCTCAGGATAAAAGGCTGGAAAGATTGCCTCCCTTTGGCCAAGGATGACCAAGGATAAGGAGCCCTGCCCCTGGCCCATGGGTGTCATATTTCCCACCTTTCACGAAGACACCCAGGCTGCAGCCCTGCCCAGCCCCCTCCCTGAACCGCTCAGGTCATTTCCAAGGTACAGTGGCATGTTCATTCTCCTCTTTTTTGTGTTTGTGAACCATTGATCGTGTTAAAATACGATCCCTAGGGGGTCCTGTCTGTGTCTGAAGGTGTCCTTGGTCTTTAGGATTGTTCCACAGGCCCCATTTACTCCTGTGAGTCCAGGGCTGTTCATGAAGTGATTTTTGATTTTGCATCCAGATGGGGATTTTTCAGAACACAGGCATCACATTAAAGCACAGTGGATTGTATTTGGCAACGGTTTGTCAGCTGCAGTTACTTAAGGAGGCTTAGTAACCTCCCCATGTGGCTCAGGAGTATGGGGGTGGCGGTGGGGAGCCAGTGTTAGTGTTCTGAGGAGCCTCACATTTATTTATTAATCGAGTTTTCATTATGTTGTTTTCCAAACATACACAAATGTTGAGAATACCTCTCTGGAGCTCATGATGTACAAGAAAGAGCCTGGGACTGAGAACCAGAAAAAGGACCCCAGGGCAGGCATGAAAAATCCAGTTAGGGAAATGAGACCTGGGGACAAAACCAACCAGAGAAAACTTGAGAAAATACTCCTAGAGTGGTCTGTGATCTTTGAAGACTCGGGTCAGAGCTGTGAGCTGACGGTATCCTGGAGAAAGGGGGCCTGGTAGGATTTGAGGGGAGGCAAGAGGGGGCATCACAAGCAGGAGAAGAGCAGGTCCAAAAGCCTGGGTTTGAGGAGGTCACCAGGCATCATCCGTCAAGAGCTCCTCAGAATATTAACCCTGGCTCCCCACCCCACCCCCATACTCCTGAGCCACGTGGGGAGATTACTAAGCCTCCTCAAGTAACTCCTGCTGACAGCGAGTTGTTCCACAACTCATTCAGGGCTCCTGGCATCCACTGCTGGCTCTGTCGGTGATGCTTGGCCCTCTGACCATCTTAGATGGCCCGTCAGCAATCTGGAGCCTCCCAGCTGCAGCCCGGGGTCCATATGGCAGAGTGACTGCCTGCACCATGTGTAAATGCCCCAGCGGAAGTCACCAGATCCATAGCTGGAGGGAGCAGAGGGTATGACTCCTTTCTCAGGGCTGAGTGAGGTCAGGGCAGCCTCATGTCTTCACTGGGGACCGGGCTGAAGGCTGAGAGAGGCTGGCCAAGGAAGAAGGGATGGAAAGAGCCTTGGGGTGGGATGGCGTCGTAATAACCTGACCCACTACCCAGGGTTATCCTGGAGAAGGTAACTGGAGAGGCCGGGAAGGGGTTCCCCCCAGCACTCGCCACCCCCAGGATCACGCTCACCCGGTGTTCAGCTGTCGGGGCTTGTGGAGAAGCTCAAGGATTAATCCCTCCTCAGCTGCTCCGTCCAGCTTCCTGGCATTCCGCAGGTCTGACTGCACCGCTGGCATGGCTTCCCGCTCTGGGCTGGGGGCTGTGGTCCCCTCGCTAGCTTGGGAGCAGTGGAGGGAGCAGGACCTCTCCTCCTCCGAGTGGGCGAGGAGTGATACCATCGCCCTGACCAGTCCCTTCTGGAAGTCCTTCCTTCCCACTGACCATCTCTCTCCATCCTCTCCCATCACTCCTGGCTCAGATGGAGACTGTGTCTGGGGCAGCTGTGAGCAATAGTGACATCTCTAGAGCATGTTGTTCCCAGCCACGGGACCTCAGCTGAATCACCAAGACAAGGACAGTGTCTGGTTACAATCCTACACACGTAGATCTTCCGTGAATTTACTGCTGTGTGCCATTGGTCGCTGAGTGTGTCCTGTGCCACAACTTTGGTGTTTTTATTTCTAGAACTTGCTGCACATCTGATTCTCTAGAAATGTGGCTTATCTCTGACAACGGGATATGTCCTAAGATCAAAAAGAACAGCAGAGAAATCGTGAATTTCATTCACTGTTATTATCTGTAGTAATGTTGGTCTAGTAATTTTGAAGCTAATTACATAGGAGGATGAAATCAATAGGTAAATTTGTTGATGTAGTGAGCCAAGCTTTTCAAGGTGAGAGAAAAGCTACAGTGACTCTATAAACTAATTCGATGACTGTAGTTAAAAGATATCCTAAAGGTTCTCATCACGAGTAAAAAATTTTTCCTTTTTGATTGTTTCCCCTTGTGTCTATATGAGGTAGCAGCTGTTAACTAAATTTATTGTGATAACCATTTTACAATAGCTGTAAGCCATTATGCCGCACACTTTAAACTTACATACTGCTCTATGTCAACTTGACTTCAATGAAACTGAAATAAACTGATTAAAAACGTGTATTCTAGATATAAGTTCTTTAACAGCTATATGATTTTTCAGATATTTCTCCCAATCTGTGGCTGGTTTTATTTTCTTGTTCTCTTAATAATATTCTCAAAAAAGCAGAGGTTTTAGTTTTGATAAAGTCTGCCTTTTTCTTTTATGGATCATTTTTACTTTGCATCTTTGTGAAAAGTCAGTTGTGAGCTTATGTGTGGGTCTGTTTCATTCATTTCTTTGCCTCCTGCCTTGACTAGATAACGGTAGCCTATGCATAGTCTTAAAATTAGATGGTGTTATTGGATCTTCATTTTCAGAGCTGTTTCAGTATTCTCGGCTGGGCCATGGGGGTGCCCAGATATTCAGGCAAATGTAACTCTGTGTGTTGAAGTGAGGGTGTTTGGGATGAGATTAACATTTATTTATTTATTTTTATTGGAGTATGATTGATTTACAATGTTGCGTTAGTTTCTGCTAACCACAGAGTGTATCAGCCATAGGATACACATAGCTCCTCTCTCCTAGACTTCCCTCCCACTCCCCGTCTTACTCCTCTAGGTCATCACAGAGCCCCGAGCTGAGCCCCCTGGGCTATACAGCAGGTTCCCACTAGCTAGTTTACACATGGTAGGGTATATATGTCAGACCTAGAGATTAACATTTGAATCAGTAGACTGAGAAAAGCAGGCTGTTCTACCTAGTGCGGGTGGGCCTCGTCCAATCAGTTGAAGGTCTGGATAACACTGGAAGGTTAACTGGAACATCGTCTCTTCCTGGGCTTCCAGAGTCTGCTGGCTGTCTGACCAGAACTTACATCACCGACTCTCCTGGTTCTCAGACCTTCAGACTTGGACTGGAGTCATACCATCTGCTCCCATGGGTCTCTAGCTGACAACTCACCCTGCAGGTCTTGGCACTCCCCAGCCTCCAGGACTGCATGAGCCAGTTCCTTATAATGAATCTCTCTCTTTTCTCTCTTGATAAATAGATAAGTGTGTGTGTGTGTGTGTGTGTGTGTGTGTATCAGTTCAGTTCAGTTGCTCAGTCGTGTTCGATTCTTTGCATATATATGGATGGAGATTGGGACTTCCCAGGTGAAAAGTCCCAGGGACTTTCCCACTAGTGGTAAAGAATCCACCCACCAATACAGGGGATGTAAGAGATGCAATTTCGATCCCTGGGTTGGGAAGATTCTCCGGAGGAGGAAGTGGCAACCCACTCCGGTATTCATGCCTGGAGACTCCCATAGATAGAGGAGCCTCGTGGGCTACAGTCCACGGGGTTGCAAAGAGTCGGACATGATTGAGCCACTGAGCATATGGGGAGGTTTTTCTCCTTGCCGAAAAGGAAGAGCCCTGGGAGGAGAAGCCTCTTGGCTTTATTGTGTTGTGGCAGGATGAACTGTTTAGAGCTGTGATGGTCAGCTTTGATGACAAGAACATGAGTCTAGGACAGTGGTGCTGGGAAGCAGGGTAGAAAGACAGAAAACCTGACCCCTGGTGACGTGGCCAAGCCACTGCTCCCACAGTCCAACAGCCTGATCCAGGCATCTCCTGGAAGCTTAACCCTTGCTACCAGAAGTGTGGTGGCCACAGCTCACCCTGATCACATTATCCTTTATCTTGGCCAATTACATTGTCAGTTATGTTCCACATTTCTAATAGGGATTTCCCTGGTGGCTCAGATGGTAAAGCATCTGCTTACGATTTGGAAGACCCGGGTTCGATCCCTGGGTTGGGAAGATCCTCTGGGGAAGGAAATGGCAACCCACTCCAGTACTCTTGCTTGGAAAATCCTGCAGATTGAGGAGCCTGGTGGGCTACAGTCCACGGGGTCACAAAGAGTCGGACACGACTGAGCGTCTTCACTTCACTTTAGACCCCACCCCAGGTCTTCTCGTTTGAATCATTTAAAAATCAACATTTTCATTTTAATGAGATCCCCGGGTAATTTGTATACACTCTGAAGTTTGGAAAGCCCTCGAGTGACTTTTTGCTGGGTGTTAATTTTCTTGTACCCGACCATATCCTCATATAACTGACATGTCCTCATTCGGATTCATGGATATTTGGCTTGTGTGGTTTTCTGACCGTGCGGGGCCCCTTTTTTCTTGCTTGTTCCTTTGGACAGTCTGATCTCTGTCCCTTACTCCCAGTTATTCATGCAGCTAGGGCTGCTGCTTCATGACTCAGCCAAGGCATGATCACCTCCTCCAGGGAGCCCCCCTGACTCTCCCCAGGTAGAATGCAGAGTGCTTCCTCTAGTGGCTGCTGTATTCTATTTCATTTGCACCTTATTCAGCTCTTCAGCTGGAACCCAGGCGCCTTGAGGAGAACTGATGTTTACTCTTCATATCCTCCATGCCTGCCCACCGTCTGGCACAGCTAACAGCTGAGGAAGTGTTTCTGAAAGGCTGGGTGTAGAGCGCTCTGCCAGCGATCCTTGCTGCTGTGTCCCACTCCACCAGGGTTCTGGGCACCCGAGGAGGCACGTGGATGGGTTAGGAAGCCGGGTGGTGTTAGGGAGAGAGGAGGCCAGCTGGCCCAGCAGCTGTCTCTCCCTGCACCCCCCACCCCACCCCCGACCCCCAGAGTGAGCACACGTCAGAAGCAGCTGTCGGGGCCTCCCTCTCCCTCCCTTTCCCAGAAACAAACATCACACAGCACCGGACAGCTGAGGAAGAAACATTAGGGTGAAGAGTGTGTGTGCTCAGCCCCTCAGTCGTGCCTGACTCTTTTCAGCCCCATGGACTGTAGCCCGTCAGGCTCCTCTGTCCGTGGGGATTTTCCAGGCCAGAATACAGGACTGGGTTGCCATGCCCTCCTCCCCTACAAATGTGAGCTGGAGTACCTCTGTCCTCCCCATATCGGGGCCAGTCTGTGGAGGCTATCAAGCTGCTCAGGCCCAGGCTGTCGTTTTAAAAGCCGAGTGAGTGGGGATAAAACCTCAGAGGATAGGTCTGGGGCGGCCCTCGGCAGTTACACCGAGCGCCTGGCGCGTTCATGGCGCTTTCTTATTAAGACATGGTTAGAGGTGTGTACGGAGAAGGCAATGGCACCCCACTCCAGTACTCTTTCCTGGAAACTCCCATGGACGGCGGAGCCTGGTGGGCTGCTGTCTACGGGGTCGCACAGAGTCAGACTCGACTGAAGAGACTTAGCAGCAGCAGCAGCAAATGTGCGTTTTTGCTCCCTCGCTGGATGCAGCATCATTTGTTTGTGTGGACGGAGGCTTCCAGCAGGAGCAGCCTGACTTTAATCTTAGCCTTTGCTGGGCGCAGACTCTCTGGGCAGGTGAGGGGAGGAGGTCAGCTGCAGTTCCCCAGCAGCTGAGGCAGGGGCTCTGACCTCACCAGGGCGCTCTAGCGTCTGGGGTGTCACCTGTCAGGGACTGCTTGCTGAATCAGCTCTTGAGCTGAGCGGCCCCTCCAGCTGGTGCCCTCCTGGCCTGATGTGCAGATGTGCTAATTGGCCTGACTGCAGGTGGAGGAAAGTACTGAGGACTCGGGGCAGGGATGTGTGTGCATCTGTGCCCAGAGGGGCCCACGGGGAACAGTCCCCTGGGTGGAGGTGGAAATGGTGAAGCTGCAGTGAATTTGCTCATTTTGTAGATGTTTGCGGGTCACCCTGTCACCAGGATCCAGGTGGGCCTTGGGAGTCAGAGTTGGAGGGCCTGTTCCTGCCCTCAGAGTGCCCTGTCCAGCAGGGGAGACAGATAGACAGACAGACAGTCTGATGTAGGAAGTGCTGATTTAGAGGTGACCACAGGGAGCCAGGGGAACAGAACCCAGACCGAGGAGTCAGAGGAGGGGTACCTGAGCCCCTTCCTGGAGGGCCAGGGCCAGGAAAGAGCAGACTGACGTCTGTCGGTGCTGGCCTACTGGTAGTAGCCCACTGCATGTATATACACACCATATCTTCTTTATCCAGTCATCTATATATGGGCGCTTAGGTTGCTTTCATGTTCTGGCTCTTGTAGATAATGCTGCAATGAACACGGAGATGCATGTGTCTTTCTGAATTAGTGTTTTCCTTTTCTTTGGATAAATACCTGGGAGTATTTACTCGAACTGCTAGATCATATGATCATTTGATTTTTTAATTTTTGGAGGAATTGGAGGTAACTTTAAATTGGGTGTCATCAAACTGTGTCAGGAGTGGTCAGCACAGTGAGTAACAATACGGGCGTTTGACCTGTTGATGTTCGTCCTGCAACCAGGTCTAAGTTCCACCCACAGGGAAGACACATCTGCTTTGTTGGTGGCTGCGTCCCAGTGCCTAGCACAGTGCCTGATGCAGAGCCAGTGTGCGAGAGGTATTCACTGACTTGGGAGATGAAGGAGCTGATGAATAGGCGATGACTGTTTCCATTAGCTAGTTAAAGACCTAGAAGGCCAATAGCAGACTAGTGGCCAAATCGACCAAGACACGGCTGTCTGTGACACAGCTGTTATAGTTGTTTTCTGTACAGATACGAGATCTGTTTCTGGAGAATTTTTAACAATGCAGGGAAATGCTTGCGATTTGTCATGGAATGACACTGTAGAATATGACTGCTTATTAAATTTCAGTTAGAAGAGGAGAGTGAAAAGGGGTCCAGCACTGAACCTCACGATGACTGAAAATCCTAATATAAACTCTGATAAAGTTTGTTGTTTTCTACATTGAATTTATTTAGCTCCTCTGTTTCATTTGCTAGGTGCCTTTACATCAGGGCTAAAGAATGATTAGCACCTTTAAAAATTAGAATCCTTTAAATATTTTATATTCTTTGGGGCATAAAAATGAAATGAAAAATAAACAGGGCCTCTGGGCTAAGATAATCTTATTTTCAGTCACTCATTTTGCCATTAATAAAACCATATCTGATAGAATGTAAAATGATAGGTTGAAACTTATTTTGCACATTTATTCTTTAAGATTAAAAAATGATGTTTTTTTCTGATTTCAGAACTAATACATGCTCATTAGCAAAAGGTTCAATATCAAAGTAAAGTAGAAACTTTTCAGAGCAATATCATTAGTTACATTCTGATAATATTATCCAGAGTTTACTCTAAACACACACTGCCACATACAGATGTTGTGTAGAAATGAATCCATAGTACAGGATGGTCTACAAATAGCTTTTTCAGTTAAAACATTTCTTTGGCTAAAGCTTCATGTCAATTTCCATCACCTCTCTGGTTCTTATTATCCCAGGAAGGTATCAGACTCAGACTCGGCAACTTAGGATCTGAGAAAGGTTTCTGAAATGCAGGAAGGTGGCTGCCCCCAAGGGCAGGATGGCCACAGTCCAGATGCCTAGACTGGTTCATACTCTGTTGATCATCGCTCCTCTTGGCTGTGGAGACTAAGCTCATACTCCACGTGTGCTGGGTGGCTGGATGAACCGTTTGTAAAGTCCTTTTGGATAGAAGCAGCTGTGTAGGTAACATTACAAGAGAACTGGGGCTGTCTTTTGCTTACTGGAGTTAATAGTCCCACCACTTGGTAGAACTCTCTGAAGGTTAATGGAGTTATTTCACTATCATTCGGCGCTGTGATGGAACGTACGGAGCTGTGTGAAATGCTAAGCATACAGATTAAATGCACTTCGCCATGGCTCAGCAGTGAAGAATCCACCTGCAGTGCAGGAGGCTTGGAGATGTGGGTTTGATCTGCGGGTCGAGAAGATCCCCTAGAGGAGGAAATGACAGCCACTCTAGTATTCTTGCCTGGAAAATCCCATGGACAGAGAAGCCTGGTGGGCTAGAGTCCATGGGGTCCCAAAGAGTCGGACATGACTGAGCAAGTAACACATTCTCATTTCAAGCAGTGATGGTGTGGGATGTGTGCTACGTGTGTTTGTGTGTATCTGTATGTCTGAGTGTTTTACTAACAATTTAGGAAATTTCAGTCTCCACATTTTCTTGTGAAGTTATACTCTTCAGGTATTCTCAGTGATTTATAGATACTCTTTTTTCCCCCTCTGTCTGGTGAGTGAAAAATTGTATCTTTAAGTATACTGACACATTAATACATCTGAAACATCAAGATTATATTTTGAGGCATCTAATGAAAAGCAGAGGTTGCTGTTGTTTAGTCACTGAGTCATGCCACACTCTTTGAGACCCCATGGACTGTATAGCCCCCCCCCACCCAACTCGCCCCCGGCTTCTCTGTCCATGGGATTTCCCAGGCAAGAATACTGGAGTGGGTCGCCAAGTCCTCCTCCAGGGAATTTTCCTGACCCAGGGCTCGAACCCGTGTCTCTTGAGTCTCCTGCTTTGGCAGGTGGGTTATTTACCACTGAGCCACCTGGGAAGTCCAGTGGTTACTGCAGGGTCTGTAAATAGCCTTTGCCCCTCAAATTTGGAATGCCATGAAGTGCCAGTGTTACTATATGTTTCAAGGCTGATTTTTTCCAAATGAACCCTCCTCTGCCCTGTTTTCCAGCCTCTTACCTTGTGTGGGGAGGACTTCATGTCACATTCCCAGGAGATGATGGTACATCCTACCACACTGACAGTAAACAAGGACATCAGCTTCGAGCTGCGGGAAAGAAAACCTCTGCGGAGAGGAAGACTGCAATTTGAAGTTAGTTTGAAAATGCTTTCATTGTCTTATATTTTATAGAATGCTATATAAGATAATCTATTAATTATTCCATACTTAGAACAGCTTTTTCATTCATTTAACAGAGCAACCCTGTTCACCTTCTCTCAAGGTACAGAACAAAACGTAACAGCCAACAGTTATGAGTAATGGGCTCAGGGGAGCTTTATTCCTGCCCGTGGTGCACACCTCATCCCTGTTTATTGGTTTCACCTTTGAGATGAAGCAAAGCATCAGACACAGCCTTTTATGCCAGAATCAGGAGATTCTGAAAAGAAGAGCAATTGCACAGTATTTCAGAGATAAAGACTTGACAGATGGCAAGGAGACATGAAGAAGGACTTTGAACTTGAACCTTGATTTTGAATGTCATCGAGGGTACTTTCCTTGTCTGGGCAGCAGGGAGGAGGGGACTGTCTGCTAGTCTATCACACACAGCCCAGGTGGGAGAGCATTTAGTGCTTTGCTAAGTCAGTCTGCAGCCGGAGCTGGGTCCTGTACACAGCAGGAGCGTGCCTGACAAACACTTCTCTCACTTCCCAGTTGGCTCTAGGGGTAAAGAACCTGCCTGCCAATGAGGAAGACCTGGGTTTGATCCCTGGGTGAGGAAGATCCCCTAGAGGAGGAAATGGCAACCCACTCCAGTATTCTTGCCTGGAGAATCCTGTGGTCATAGGAGCCTGGTAGGCTACAGTCCATGGGGTCTCAAAGAGTCAGACAAGTGACTTAGCATGCACACAAATCTGAGTGGGCCAATGGTGCCCAGATAGCTGGTTAAGCATTATTTCTGGGTGTGTCTATGCGGCTGTGGTTCTGAAGAACCATGGGGTTCCAGGGTTCTCTGACTGAGGGTGTCAGTTTTGCAAGGTGAGAAGAGTTCCAGAGATGGATGGTGGCAACGGCAGGGTGATGTACAAATATGTCTGGGGCCACTAACCCATGCACTTAAAAATAATTCAAATGGCAGGTTTTGTTACATGTATTTTACTGTAAAAAATGGGGGGAAAGGTAGTACATGATTTGCTCTCAGTCACACAAGGGGTTAATGCAGGAGTTCAGATTTATAGTGGGATTTTTCAGATTCCAGCGTTCTGACTAAACGCTGCACAGTGGGTATGTCTGTCTGTTTGACTGAGGCTGACCACGTGCTGCTGTGCTGAATATCTTGCCATCGTGAAAGTGGCTATGGTGGTGGTCCACCACCCTGAGAAGCCAGGAAGCAGCTGCCCAGCGTGCAGAGGTGGGGATGGGGGGGGCTTCAGGGAAGCCACAGGGATGCCCACGCTGGTGGGCACGGGTGCATCTGGATGTTACCCCGCCTCTGTGCTAGGACCTCGTGGGAGAAGCTAGGGGACGCCCCCACCCCAACACAGGCTCCTCTCTGCAGCTCAGCTCTGACGCTGTCTGCCCCTGTCACATAGCAAATGAGAACGAAATTAGACTCTGGTTGGAAAAATTAAACAAATGAGATAGAGCAAATCCCTTACCTTGTCTGGAAAATTCTGCCATCTAATTCTACTGTCTAATTAGAAATATTGAAGATGCCAACAGAACAGACACTAAGTTCATACAAGTGAGAAATCTCTCTGTTTCATAGTCTCTGGTAGAGGGTGCAACTGGCTTGTTAATAACAATGTGCGTGTTCTCAGTCGTTTCAGTCATGTCCAGCTCTTTGTGATCCCATGGACTATAGCCCACCAGGCTCCTCTGTCCATGGGATTCTCTAGTCAAGAATACTGAAGTGGGTTGCCATATCCTCCTCCAAGGGATCTTCCTGACTCAGGGATCGAACTTGGCTCTTCTG
>SJYW01036483.1:150346-167822 GCA_006410735.1 Raphicerus campestris | reverse complement strand
ATTATTAGAGAACTGCAAATAAAAACCAGAAAGAGATATCACCCTCACACCTATCAGAATGGCTATAAAAAAAAAAAAAGAAATCTTTGAGCAATAAATTTTTGGCAAGTATGTGGAGAAAAGGAAAGGAAATTCTTCTTGATAAGAATGTAAACTGGTGCAGCCACTATGGAAAACATTATGGAGCTTTCTCAAAAAAAAAAAAAAAATACTACCAATCCTGGATATGTACCTGAAGAAAACAAAAACACTAATTTGAAAAGGTACATAGATTCCAATGTTCATAGCAGCATTGTTTATAATAGCCAACATATGGGAGCAATCTTAGTGGATAAAGGAGATGAAGGTATGCCTGATTCATGGCACTGAAAATCGGTGCAGACATTACGGANAAACAAAAACAACTGCCAATCCTGGATATGTACCTGAAGAAAACAAAAACACTAATTTGAAAAGGTACATAGACTCCAATGTTCATAGCAGCATTGTTTATAATAGCCAACATATGGGAGCAATCTTAGTGGATGAAGGAGATGTCACATATGTACTGAAATACAAATAGTCCATGTCACCACTTCACACATGAAAAGTTGTCAACATGATTATTAGAGAAATGCAAAATAAAACCAAAAATATCACCTCACACTTGTCACAATGGCTTTTATCACAAGGACAAGAAATAATGTGTTGGAAAAAAAAAATATGGAGAAAGGGAACATATGCCTGATTCATGGCACTGAAAATCGGTGCAGACATTACGGAAAATAATATGAAGTTTCCTCCAGAAATTAAAAATAGAACTATCATGTGATGCAGCAATTCATATTCTTGGTATTTATCTGGAGACACCAAAAACAGTAATTCAAAATGATATGTGTGTACATATTTGCTCATTTGCACCATTNAATCTTTCCCAGCATCAAGGTTTTTTCAAATGAGTCAGCTCTTCGCATCAATTGGCCAAAGTATTGGAGTTTCAGCTTCAACATCAGTCCTTCCAATGAACATTCAGGACTGATTTCCTTTAGGATGGACTGGTTGGATCTCCTTGCAGTCCAACAGACTCTCAAGAGTCTTCTTCAACACCGTAGTTCAAAAGCATTAATTCTTCGGTGCTCAGCTTTCTTCACAGTCCAACTCTCACATCCACACATGAATACTGGAAAAATCATAGCCTTGACTAGATGGACCTTTGTTGGCAATGCCTCTGCTTTTTAATATGCTTTCTAGGTTGGTCATAACTTTTCTTCCAAGGAGTCTTTTAAGAGCTTGTTAAGAGCAATATAAGGATTTAAATTTCTTTCTGAAAGAATCTTTCTGATGACTTCACCTTTCTTTTATTCAGGTCATGAGCATCAATTGTTCTTTGTGGCAGAACAACAGCATGTCTGTGAAACACTTTACATTTGTCAAATTCTCTGAGGTTACCGAACAGTGCTTCCTTTTATTTACCCTCATCCTACTCATGTTCTTAGTATCACTGACAGGCAACGCTCTCATAGCTCTTGCCATCTGGACCAATCCAGTCCTCCATACCCCCATGTACTTCTTCCTGACCAACTTGTCTCTCTTGGAGATTGGATACACTTGCTCTGTCATACCCAAGATGCTGCAGAACCTTGTGAGTGAGGCCCGAGAAATCTCTCGGGAGGGTTGTGCTACACAGATGTTTTTCTTTACATTATTTGGTATCAGTGAGTGCTGCCTTTTGGCAGCCATGGCTTTTGATCGCTATATGGCCATATGCTCCCCACTTCACTATGCAACACGGATGAGTCATGGAATGTGTATTTATTTAGCAATGGTTTCTTGGGGAGTGGGTTGCATAGTAGGCTTGGGCCAAACCAACTATATTTTCTCTTTAGATTTCTGTGGCCCCTGTGAAATAGACCACTTCTTCTGTGACCTCCTGCCTATCCTGGCACTAGCCTGTGGGGATACATCCCATAACGAGGCTGCAGTCTTTATTGCAGCCATTCTTTGCATTTCCAGTCCATTTTTATTAATCATTGCTTCTTATGGCAGAATTCTAGCTGCTGTATTAGTCATGCCCTCCCCTGAAGGTCGTCGAAAAGCTCTTTCCACCTGTTCTTCCCACCTGCTGGTAGTAACACTGTTCTATGGCTCAGGATCTGTCACCTACTTGAGGCCCAAGGCTAGTCACTCACCAGGGGTGGATAAACTCCTGGCTCTCTTCTATACTGTGGTGACATCCATGCTCAACCCTATCATCTACAGCTTACGGAACAAGGAAGTCAAGACAGCTCTTCAGAAAACTCTGGGCAAGAAAAGCAACCTCATTTAGAGGAGTCTATTCTACAGATTTCATGGGTAAGATACTAGGGGAACAACTATATTCCTCTTTGAAAAAGATGCACACTCAACCTAAGAGGAAAGAAGGAAAGGGAGGAAGAAAGCAGGGAGAGAGGGAGGAAGGAGAAAAGGAGGGAGGAAAGAAGGAAGAAAGGAAGGAAGGAAACTCTGTTCTTGTCAGCGTGTTTTATAAGAAGCTTCTTTAATAACAGTGACTGTAACAGTGATTGTAATTTTGAAGACAGCTCTCTTCTTATAGCTAAAGTTCTGCCTGCCAAGTTCTGGAAGGAAGTTAGCTAGCAAAGAATTTTAAAGGTGAAGTCAACACTAGACTGGTTTTCCAGAATGTTTCATTTTAGGCTAAAGTACAGGCTTGGAGTATAAATTACCAGATTTATACTTGGAAGCCTCAGAAATTCTCACTCTATACTCTTAGGCATTTTCTATCCCCTGAGAGGTCTGTATGACATCTGCACTGGTCACTGGGGTAGTTCCCCCACATGTTTGTCTCATATGACTCTCAGTTTCACAGTAACTATGATGTGAATTATTTCCTTCCATAAAAATGTTTTAAAATTCTTCATTTTCAGTTATTGGTACATAAAATAAAATTAAATGATTCTTTTTCGAGTATGAGTATATAAAAATGTATAAGCATAAAAAAGCAAACTTATAATTCAGAGGTGTTTTTTGCAGAAAATATGAGAAATTTTTGCCAAGAATCCTCATAATAAAAAATTAAAAAATAATAATACTTAAATGTAAAGATAGAATAAGAAAGTTGAACAGAAAATAATTAATATGTGATGTTAATATATGTTATCAATATGTACTTGATTGTGGCAATCATTTCACAATGCACACATACATAAAGTCATCACATTATACACCTTAAGTTTTAACTCTTCACAATTTTGTCAATTTTATCTCGATAAAGATGAAGAAGAAAAAAAAATGTTACAATAATGTTACAATCAGGGGATAGTAGTGATGCTCACTAGTGACCAAGATGTGTTTTGCCACATATGCTGTTTTTCCCAAAACCTAATAAATTCATTTAGGATCAGAACAGCATATTGTGGCTTCTATTTGTATTTTTATTTGTGTGTAGTCAATGAAGAATGGAAATAAACTGAGCATGAAAAAATAAATACTTAAAAATTATCTTACAAAAATGGGCAGGAATTATCTGTAGGCACTAGAGATTATTATTTATAAGTGCTTATTAATCTAAAAATGAATGATATTAAAAATTTAAGCAAGTTAGAAACAATTTATGTAGCATAATCATTTTTGTTTCATTTACTAATTTTGAAAAGTTTTACAAGTTCGAAATGATCAAAAACTGGTCAATTACATGTAAAAAATAAAATTACATTTCTTCTAACCATATACAAAGATAAACTCAAGAAATAGATTAAAGACCTAAAATAATAAGACTAGAAACCATAAAACTCCTAGGAGTGAACATAGAGCACTCTTTGAGATAAGTCACAGCAATCTTTTTGGATCTCTATGCCAATGCAGAAGATATAAAAGCAAAACCAAATAAATTGGACTTAATTAAGGTTAAAAGTCTTTGACGGCAAAGAAAACAATCTATAAATAACAAAAGGACAACCTACTGAATGTGAGAAAATATTTGCAAATGATATGCTTGATAAAGGGTTAATAGCCAAAATATATAAGTAGCTCATTCAATTCAGTATTCAGAAAAGCAAATGACTCTATCAAAACATGGGCAGAAGGCATGAATAGACATGACATATAGATGACCAACAGGCACATTAAAAAATGATCAACATCACTAATTATTAGAGAACTGCAAATAAAAACCAGAAAGAGATATCACCCTCACACCTATCAGAATGGCTATAAAAAAAAAAAAAGAAATCTTTGAGCAATAAATTTTTGGCAAGTATGTGGAGAAAAGGAAAGGAAATTCTTCTTGATAAGAATGTAAACTGGTGCAGCCACTATGGAAAACATTATGGAGCTTTCTCAAAAAAAAAAAAAAAATACTACCAATCCTGGATATGTACCTGAAGAAAACAAAAACACTAATTTGAAAAGGTACATAGATTCCAATGTTCATAGCAGCATTGTTTATAATAGCCAACATATGGGAGCAATCTTAGTGGATAAAGGAGATGAAGGTATGCCTGATTCATGGCACTGAAAATCGGTGCAGACATTACGGAAAATAATATGAAGTTTCCTCCAAAAATAAAAAATAGAACTATCATGTGGTGCAGCAGTTCATATTCTTGGTATTTATCTGGAGACACCAAAAACAGTAATTCAAAATGATATGTGTGTACATATTTGCTCATTTGCACCATTATTTACAAGACCCAAGATATGGAAACAGACCAAGTGTCTGCTGATGGATGAATGGATAAAGAAGGTGTGTTATTATAAACACAATGCAATCCTACTCAGCTATAAGAAAAAAATGAAATTTTGTCATTTGCAACAACACGGATGGACCTTGAGGGTATTATGCTGAGGAAATAAGTCACACAAAGACACATATCATACAATTTCAACTATATGAGAAATACTTTTTTAATAAAGCAAATGAACAAACAAAACAAAATTTATAGAGAAAAGATTGGTGTTTGCCAGATGCGAGGAGGGTTAGTTGAGGGAGAGGGGGTGAAGGGAATCAAGCAATACAATATCCAGATATAAAATAAATTGGTCATAGGGGTGTAATCTACAGCATGGTCAATATAGTCAATAATATTACACTGAAAATTTTAAAATTCTTAAGAAAATAAATCTTTAAAGATCTCATCACAAAGAAAAACTGTAATTTTTCATAATAACCAATGGTAATTAGATTTACTGTGATCATTTCAAAATGTATACAAGTATCNCTACACAGGTACATATAGTATCTTCGCCCACGTGAAGCCCATGGAAACCCCATAGGTCTTTTAGGTGTGCAGGAACCCCATCTCTTCCCTGGAAATGAAGAACACCCTGTGCAAGCTTTGCTGAGCTGTACTGCACCCAGGCTTCCTTGATGTGGATGGATGTCAGAGCATCACTACCATTCTGTCTTCTTCCCAGCTGACGCGGCATGATTTTGGGGGAAAGGCTTCCAGGAAGGGGGAACAAGGTCAAGGTCAAGGAGCCCAAGAATAAGAAGTCCAAGGTCAAGGAATTAATGTAGCCTTTCCTGAAATATATCACTGCAGCACTGACCCTTCTGCCTTCCTTTTCCACACTGAAATACTCCAAACATTGATTACACAGAGCCCAGCTGGATAATGCAGGATAATCTTTTCTGAAGGTTATCAATGAGGACACCTAATCCTATCTTCCCCTTGCCATGTAACATAAAAATTCATGGGTTTTGGATATATTTTGGGGGGCCTCCCTGGTGGCTCAGAGGGTAAAGCATCTGTCTGCAATGCTGGAGACCCGGGTTCGATCCCTGGGTCGGGAAGATCCCCTGGAGAAGGAAAGGGCAACCCACTCCAGTATTCTTGCCTGGAAAATCCCATTGACTGAGGAGTCTGGTAGACTACAGACCACTGGGTCACAAAGAGTTGGACACGACTGAGTGACTTCACTTTTTTTGCAGCCGTGTGGGGTGGGGGCATCTGCCTATCACAAATAGTAAACAATTGTACGCCAACAAATTGAGTCACCTAAATGAAATGGACAAACTACTGAAACTGACTAAAGATAAAACACAAATTTTGAATAGTCACATAACAAGAATTTGAATAGTCGTTGAAAAGCTTCCTACAAACAAAAGCCCAGGATCAGATGACTTCACTGGTGAATTCTAACAGGTGTTTAAAGAATGTACACCAGAACTTCAGAAACTCTTACAGAAAATAGAGGAGGGAATACTTCTTGACTCATTCTGTTAGGCCAGTATCACCCTGATACAAAAACCAGACAAAACAACACAAGGAAACGACAGAACAGTATCGCTTATTAACAGATAAACAAAAATCCTCAATAGAACAGTCATAAGTTTGTACATCCATACCTGTTGGGTGTGTACCTCCGCCTCAGGCCTGCAAACCTTGAGAACAAAGAAAAACCCCAGCGACAAAGCCATCAATGGCTTATTGGACAAGGGATCTTACACATCTGAAGCAAAGTCCTGGAGCAACACGGACCTTGTGCAGCGGCAGACAAGAAGTGACGGCAACCTTCCCTAACTCGGAGGAGGAGGCTTCCGCGTACAGGGAGGAACTGACGTCAGATTGGCTCTTCGGTTACCGGGGAAACAAACAGTTGGGGTGGGGGGCAAGTGAGGTAGGTAGTAACTAAGCCCCAGTTAAGAGGATGGAGGTAGTCCTGTGTGTGAAGCAGGGTCTGGTTGAGTGGGGAGATGTACTAAGAGCAAGAGAAAGGCCATCTTGAATGGCCTGACCACACAATGACCATGTAGTGATTGCTCCTAGGAAGACAAGATTAGCTCAACATACGGAAATCAATCAACAGAATAGCAACATAATGAATAAAGGACAAAACCCACACGATTGTCCCCATAGATGTGGGAAAACGGCATTTGACAAAATAGTATACCTTTCATGATTTTTAAAAAATGCTCAAGAAACTAGGAACCGAAGGGAACTTTCAACATAATTAAGAGCATCTATTTAAAAACTTATATAGATCATGTCATACTTAAAGATTGAAGATTTTCCCCCTAAGACCGGGAACAAGACAAGTATGTCTGGGACTTCTTTGGCGGTCCACTGGTTAAGAATATGTCTGCCAGTGCAGGGGACGTGGGTTTGATCTCTGATTCAGAAAGGCCCCATGTGCTGCGGGGCAGCTAAGCTCGCGCACCACAATTACTGAAGCCCCTGCACCTAGGCCCTGTGTTCCACAGCAAGAGAAACCACCACAGTGAAAAGCCTGCACACCGCAAGGAAGAGTAGCCCCCCTCTCTGCAGCGAGAGAGAGCCTGCACGCAGCAACAAAGACCCAGCACAGTGAAAAAAAAAAAAGATTAATTAAAAAAAAAAACTATGTCTGTTCTTGCCACTTATTTCCAACATTGTATTAGAGGTCCTAAGCAGAGCAATTAGGCAAGATCAAAAAAGAAATCCAGATGTGTGTCTCCATCTGAAGCCAGAGGTCGGGAAAGACAAAGATCACAAACAGGGTAAATTATTAGCATCTTGCTATCTGAGTAAAGGGTAGATGGATCTTTTTTGTACTATTTTATTTTTGCAACTTTCCCCTAAGTTTAAAACTACTTCCAGTATAAAGTATGTGTCTTTTTTTTTCAAAGATATGCATGAGAATTGAGGAAACTTGAACAATGAGTAGATATGAGATGGTGATAAAGAATAATTGTTCATTGTGTGGGTCATCACGATATGGTGACACTAACAGAAGAGAGATGGACTTCCTCCAGTGTAGGCATTTGCACACTGAATTCCGAGATTTACCGTAAACTAATGGCAACCCACTCCAGTACTCTTGCCTGGAGAATCCCATGGAGGGAGGAGCCTGGTAGGCTGTAGTCCACGGGGTCGCAAAGAGTCGGACACAACTGAGCGACAAACTACTACTACTACCGATGGGGGTGGTTCCTTTTTGTCGCCAACAGAGTTCGTATACTCAAAGGTATGGTTCTTCCAGTGGCCATGAGAGTTGGACCCTAAAGAAGGCTGAGCTTCAAACAATTGATGCTCAAACTGTGGTGTTGGAGAAGACTCTTGAGGGTCCCTTGGACTGCAAGAAAGATCAAACCAGTCCATCCTAAAGGCAGCCAACCCTAAATATTCATGGAAGGACTGATGCTGAAGCTGAAGCTCCAATACCTTGGCCGCCTGATGCAAAGAGCTGACATGTTGGAAAAGACCCTGATGCTGGGAAAGACTGATAGCAGGAGAAAGGGATGACACAGGACCACATGGTTGGATGTCCAACTCAATGGACATGAGTTTGAGCAAACTCAGGGAGACAGTGAAAGACAGGGAAGCCTAGTGTGCTGCAGTCCATGGGGTTGCAAAGAACCTGACACAACTGAGTGACTGAACAACAGCCGGGCGGGGAGGAGGTGGGGGCCCAGAGAGAATGACCTGAGTCGATCACTTGATGCTGGAGGATGGACAAATGGCCTCATTTTGCCTTTTCTCTGCTTTTCTATGTTTTCAGNCAAAATTATAAACACTAAATTTATACATTTCAAGATAAATAGTCTACACATACAAAAAGATATTTCTTTGTTTTTCAAGCATAAAAGGAAAAGAAGAAATTGGAAATTTCAAAGTTTTTTCAAGTTAGATAGTGAGATACTCTAGTACCTTATCAGGTATACCAAACTATAAGAATTCCATAAGTACTAGGTGGTTCAAAAAACTAAACTATGTCTTTTAAATTCTTAAAAGATTTTTGCTCTGTGATAGTTCTTTTGTGTGGCCCCAGTGATTTACTAAAAGTTCTTTTATAGACATGCTTCTTGGTTCTTCATTTCTTGGAAAGTAGCTTAAGGATGAATGTATATACCTCCTAGTATTGTTTATGGCTAGTTAGAGAAAAAAACTCACAGACACACAAAGGCAAAGACATCAGAATCAATGTACATGAGAGCCACACAAGAAACTGAGAGGAAGATGTGGGATGTTTTTCTTTTTAATAATTTAGGGGAAAGGGCTTAAATCAATCATATCTAAACTAAACTTTAGAAGCTCCCAAAACTAAAACTAGTCTTTCGTTTGGAGAAGGCAGTGGTAACCCATTCCAGTATTCTTGCCTGGAAAATCTCATGGATGGAGGAGACTGGTGGGCTGCAGTCCACGGGGTCGTGAAGAGTCGGACACGACTGAGTGACTTCACTTTCACTTTTCACTTTCCTGCATTAGAGAACAAAATGGCAGCCCACTCCAGTGTTCTTGCCTGGAGAATCCCAGGGACAGGGGAGCTTGGTGGGCTGCCGTCTATGGGGTTGCACAGAGTCAGACACGACTGAAGCGACTTAGCAGCAGCAAAACTAAAACAGACATTTAAGAACCATACAAAACTCAGGTGTTGCCAAGATTATACTTTATTCCTTATTACATTTTTTAGCTCAATATGGTGCAGTTTAAAATGTTATATACATAGTACACTTATTTCAGATGGAGATGGTATCAATAATATAGGAAAAAACATTATTATTTTCATTAAAAGTGCATTTGTTTATTTATTTGAAAAATACATGCTAATTTTCATAAGAACTTTCTAACCACAAATATTCAAATCAGATGGAGCTTGCTGCTGCTGCTGCTGCTAAGTCACTTCAGTCGTGTCCGACTCTGTGTGACCCCATAGACTGCAGCCCACCAGGCTCCCCCGTCATCCCTGGGATTCTCCAGGCAAGAACACTGGAGTGGGTTGTCATTTCCTTCTCCAACAGATGGAGCTTAGAAAAGAAAAAAACTACCATTTTCATATAGCTTTTATCATAAAATTTTTCCAATATATTTTCAAGTAATTCCTTCAAATACCCATTGGATTCATCAATACATATTTTAGAGCCTAGCATTTGGTCACTTTAGATATTATTTACTGCTTCCTGGGTTATGCAGATGCTACAAACACTTATTTCACCTAACAATACCTAGCCTATGATGACCATTACTTTATGAGCTGTATAGCAAAGCTTTAAATTTATTTCCACTTCCTTTACACATCTCACTGACTTGAAAAAAAGAGAAATAGGAAATGCTTACTTCTGTTGCATTACTGAGAGCACTTTTTTTACGAGTCATGCAAGTCACTTTGTTACTAATGATAATGGGATATTATAGAATACAGACCAAAACTCCTCTCAATATTAACTAGCATTCAAAAAAAGAATAACAATGTTGGAGAAAATATTTAAAGTGTTTCAAAATGTCTTTCATTAGACCAAAGATGGAAGACAAATTGTATGACAATTCTGCCTACAAAGCAAGAAATTAAACAACATATTCTAGGTTTTTTTAAGGAATTATACCTGAATTTTATCAATTTTTATGATAAATTCTATGCTTCATTTTCAGTTAAGAAAATTATACTTTTATTAGGTTTGTGCACTAAAAACTTAATATTCATGTTTGGTCCATTTTTACATGGCTGTCATCACCACTAAAGAATGATTAGTATTTAGACAGACTGTGTCTAATTCATATCTATTACCACGAACTTTGTGACCTTGTGAGTGTACACACTCATTAAGTCCTAACTGAGTGAATGAAAGAAAGACTGAGGAGTGGATGACTGGAAAAACCATTGGTGAAGAGATATTCCATTTTACCATTCATGTCACCAGTATAACAGACATCCTCACCCCACTAATCTCTTTACAGCCCCTCTTACATCTTTGTTTCTGAGGGTGTAGATTACAGGGTTGAGGCTAGGTGTGACAACAGTATAAAAGAGGGCAATGAACTTGCCTTGATCTTGAGAATTTCCTGATGGTGGCTGGAGGTATATGCACATGACTGGGATGTAAAAGAGGGATACGACCATAAGATGGGCTCCACATGTCCCAAAGACTTTCTGGAGTCCAGTTGTTGACTGCATCCTCAGCACTGCCCAGGCAATGGCACCATAGGAGCTGAGAATGAGGATGAGAGGTACGAGGACAAAAATGGAGCTCATGACCATGAGGGACAGCTCATTAACATGGGTATCAACACATGACAGTCGAAGCAGTGCTGGAACTTCACAGAAGAAATGGTCCACTTGGCGATGTCCACACAGGGGTACCCAGAAGGTAAAGAAGGAATGAAGTGCTGAGTTGGTAAAGCCACTTACCCAACAAGCCACAGCCAACAGTTGGCAGAAACGAGGGTGCATGAGGACAGTGTAGTGCAGGGGTCTACACACAGCTACATAACGGTCATAGGCCATCACCATCAGTAGCACACATTCTGTGCATCCCAGTGCAAGGACAAAATAAAGTTGAATCATGCAACCAGCATAAGAGATGGTTTTTCCTGGACCCCAGAGGTTGACCAGCAACTGAGGGATGAAGCTGGTGGTGTAGCAGAGATCCAGAAAAGAGAGGTTTGAGAGGAAAAAGTACATAGGAGTGTGGAGATGGGAATCCAAGTATGACAAAATAATGATGAACAGATTGCCTGTCAAAGTCATCAAGTAGAACACCAAGACAGTCACAAAGAGAACTACTTCCAGATGAGGCCAATTAGAGAAACCCAGTAGAACAAAGTAGCCTTCAGAGGTTGCATTCATCTTTTTCGTGGTCATTCATTACTTGTTATCTGAGGCAAGTATCATGTATACCCTAGAAATGTAAATAAATACTGCAAGAGAAAAAAAAATCACATTAGAGCCACCAGCAGTTACCTTTTGGGGGTCTTTTAATTGCTTGTGTTTTATAAATACAACTCCTGAAAAAGATGTTTAGCAGTAGACAAATACTTGAGTTTCAGCAAACACATTAAAAACAGTTAACCTCACACTTATAAGTCTGATTCAGGCTTTAAAACTCTTACACTAGACTACTGTCTACAGCCCAGAAATCATGGAGGATAATCAGCACATTGCCTAAAAGAAACTTTGTGTAATTAAACATAAGATTTATTATAAAGAATTATTAAGCTATAAAAGGAGAAGAACTATTTTTAAAAAATGTAGTTAGAACTCTAAATGATGTCTTGGGCCAAGGGACAGTATCCAAGAAAGCTTGGAAAGAGGCACTTCCTGCTCAAGGCTGCAGTTCAGAGCTTGTCAAAGAGGGTGTGGTTGAGTCCANAGTGCAGGGGTCTACACACAGCTACATAACGGTCATAGGCCATCACCATCAGTAGCACACATTCTGTGCATCCCAGTGCAAGGACAAAATAAAGTTGAATCATGCAACCAGCATAAGAGATGGTTTTTCCTGGACCCCAGAGGTTGACCAGCAACTGAGGGATGAAGCTGGTGGTGTAGCAGAGATCCAGAAAAGAGAGGTTTGAGAGGAAAAAGTACATAGGAGTGTGGAGATGGGAATCCAAGTATGACAAAATAATGATGAACAGATTGCCTGTCAAAGTCATCAAGTAGAACACCAAGACAGTCACAAAGAGAACTACTTCCAGATGAGGCCAATTAGAGAAACCCAGTAGAACAAAGTAGCCTTCAGAGGTTGCATTCATCTTTTTCGTGGTCATTCATTACTTGTTATCTGAGGCAAGTATCATGTATACCCTAGAAATGTAAATAAATACTGCAAGAGAAAAAAAAATCACATTAGAGCCACCAGCAGTTACCTTTTGGGGGTCTTTTAATTGCTTGTGTTTTATAAATACAACTCCTGAAAAAGATGTTTAGCAGTAGACAAATACTTGAGTTTCAGCAAACACATTAAAAACAGTTAACCTCACACTTATAAGTCTGATTCAGGCTTTAAAACTCCTACACTAGACTACTGTCTACAGCCCAGAAATCATGGAGGATAATCAGCACATTGCCTAAAAGAAACTTTGTGTAATTAAACATAAGATTTATTATAAAGAATTATTAAGCTATAAAAGGAGAAGAACTATTTTAAAAAAATGTAGTTAGAACTCTAAATGATGTCTTGGGCCAAGGGACAGTATCCAAGAAAGCTTGGAAAGAGGCACTTCCTGCTCAAGGCTGCAGTTCAGAGCTTGTCAAAGAGGGTGTGGTTGAGTCCACTGGATGATGAAGTTAACTGTGGCTGAACCAAAAAATAGCAATGGTCAAAGAGTGAATTACAAACATACATTACTTAGAGATCACTGCCATTTGAGGGGTAATAGGAAAAATTCAAGATTTTAAAAAATTTCTTTAGAATGAGACATTATATCATGAAAAATATAAACCTACATGCTTTAGTTGCTTCTTATGATTCAGATATAATTTTCTTCTTCCTTTCACAGTTGCATGAATAACATAATACATTAATTTTAAACAGTAGCAGCTCTGAGATATACTTATCTGTTGCATGACCCATCCTTCAGCATTCTTATAGAAGTTAAAGTAAGATATGAGACCAAAAATGGATGTAAGTAGAAAACTGGTAGGAAATGCAGGATTAAATTTCTACTTACAGTAGGAAAGGAAAATAAAGACCTCATCAAACTTTGCTTTCATAGGCTGTAAAATGAAATATCTCTTCTCTATTTTTGAAATACAACATCATGGAGGATTCCCTGTATTTGTCTGCCTAATCTATGCCTCTTTATCTGTGGGCCAATGATCCCTTTGAAATCACCAACATAAATGTCTGCCTACACCATGTATTCTAATTTACTACATCAATACAAGAAGGCAGAGTCTGAAAATAACTATGATTATCATTACAACACAAGAAAGGATCCTGCGTCTACCAAAAAGATCTCATTTTAGCTGGAAGGAGAAACTAGTTGGAGCATATACTGTGTCAGGGAATAGACCCCTTTTCCTAGAGCAAACAGAGCCCTTATGGAAACAAAAGAATACTGTGTTTTGTTTTCCTTGACTGAGGCCATTGGGAGTATAAATCCCACAGTAGCAATTAATGCCCTTCAAGGAGTTCTCCTAGGTTAGAACAGTCTCCAGCTTTCTCCCAAAGCAGGGTGGAAAGGATCAATTGAAACCACTCACTTAGCTGACTTGTTTCCCTAGACTGCCCTTGTGCATGCCCCACTCTGAGCTGAGCAAACACTCACGGCTCCACACTGGAGGGAGGGCTGCCATGACCGAGGGAACAGCTTCACTGTGGAATGCTGCAGCAGCTGAAAAATCAAATGGCCTCTGAGCAGGGAGGGGGCAGCCATTGTTGGCACTTACACAGGCAGCACATCATGAGCAGAACAGGTCTCTGATGGCAGCCAGACCACCACACCCAATACACTGGCTATCACCAAATAAACATGCCCAGCCTCTCTTACTCCAGCACTGCTCCCCACTGGGGCTGAGGGGGCCAGTGCTGGAAGGGAGAAGAGCACACAACTGCAAGGGAATTGAGCCAACTAACGCAACCCTCAGGGCTTCTCTTCCAGCAACATGAGACCCACCCTTGCTTTAAATAGGGTGGTGACAGCAATTGAGCAGAGAAGATGTCTTGGCTCACACCTGGCTCTTGCCCTAGCCCCTTCATCTCTAACCCCACCTCCTAACCAGGTGGTACCTGCCAGCACACTCTGAAGAAATATCTGTCTTGTATTCAAAACAAACTCAGCTTTTCCCCCAAAGCCACTGCACCCACACAAACTGTACAGGGACACTCCTGAATCTGTACACTATTTCAAGATTGCCAGTGATAGCTGTTTCACTTAATTTCATAAAAACAGAGGAAGTTAAGCAAAATGAGAAGACAGAGTAATTTTTCTCAGTTGAAAAAACAAAAGAATACTCCTGGGGGGAAAAAAACACTAATGAGATGAAATAAACAGTTTACTAAAGAATTGAATAACCTCAGCTATGCAGATGACACCACCCTTATGGCAGAAAGTCAAAAGGAACTAAAGAGCCTCTTGATGAAAGTGAAAGAAGAGAGTGAAAAAGTTGGCTTAAAACTCAACATTCAAAAAACTAAGATCATGGCATCTGGTCCCTTCACTTCATGGCAAATAGATGGGGAAACATTGGAAACAGTGACAAGCTTTACTTTCTTGGGCTCCTAAATCACTGCAGACGGTAACTGCAGCCATGAAATTAAAGATGCTTGCTTCTTGGAAGAAAAGCTATAACCAACCTAGACAGCATACTAAAAAGCCAAGATGTTACTGCCAACAAAGGTCCATCTAGTCAAAGCTAAGGTTTTTCCCATAGTCATGTATAGACGTGTGAGTTGAACCATAAAGAAGGCTGAGCAGTGAAGAACTGATGCTTCCAAACTATGGTGTTGGAGAAGACTCTTGAGAGTCCCTTGGACTGCAAGGAGATCAAACTAGTCAAACCTAAAGGAAATCAACCCTGAATACTGAATACTCATTCGAAGGACTGAGGCTGAAGCAGAAGCTCCAATACTTTGGCCACCTGATGTGAAGAGCCAACTTATTAGAAAAGACCCTGATGCTGGGAAAAATTGAAGGCAGAAGGAAAAGGGGATGGCAGAGGATGAGATGGTTGTATGGCATCACCAGTTCNTGGCACTTACACAGGCAGCACATCATGAGCAGAACAGGTCTCTGATGGCAGCCAGATCACCACACCCAATACACTGGCTATCACCAAATAAACATGCCCAGCCTCTCTTACTCCAGCACTGCTCCCCACTGGGGCTGAGGGGGCCAGTGCTGGAAGGGAGAAGAGCACACAACTGCAAGGGAATTGAGCCAACTAACGCAACCCTCAGGGCTTCTCTTCCAGCAACATGAGACCCACCCTTGCTTTAAATAGGGTGGTGACAGCAATTGAGCAGAGAAGATGTCTTGGCTCACACCTGGCTCTTGCCCTAGCCCCTTCATCTCTAACCCCACCTCCTAACCAGGTGGTACCTGCCAGCACACTCTGAAGAAATATCTGTCTTGTATTCAAAACAAACTCAGCTTTTCCCCCAAAGCCACTGCACCCACACAAACTGTACAGGGACACTCCNGTGAGATATTTGGAAAGAAGCAGATAAAAATGAAAAGAGGCATAGTTTCAGTTGACTGGGCTCAGGACTTCACTAGGAAGTCTGCCTATGAACCCCTGAGAGGAATTCATTCCAAAATCTCCAGCAGGCATGTAAGCACCCCCACTGCCCCAAGTGCTAAACCCATTCCTCTTCCAGTGATTCAGCTGCCTCTCTGTAAGCTGCCAAATCTGAAAGTGAGAGCATATCTTTTAAAGGGAATGCCATCAGAAAAACAAACAAGGGCCTCTGGGCAAAGGAGAAATCTCAAAATTAAGCTATAGCGCCCTCTCTGGAAAACAAATGTTTCCAGCAGCCAGCCTGGTGAATTGAAAGAACCAGAGAAGGCATACATACAAATGCTGCCACAAGATGGAACAGGGTGTGTTATGGGTATAGCCAATATAAAGGCAGAGAAAACCCCAGATATAACAGAATTCAGAAAAAGTATATCCCATCTGAAGCCAACTAGGAAAGATTTGAGAAAGTGTCTGCTAAATGAATGCATCAGTGCAAAACTACAGGAAACATGAAGAATGAAGAAAACATATCATCATCAAAAACTAGAAATAATCCTCAACAACCTAGCTCCAAGGTAAGGAATATAGCTATCTAACTGATAAAGAATTCAAAACTAATTTGAGGTAACTCAATGAGCCTCAGGAAAACAAAAAGATAGTTCAACTAAATCAGAAAAATACATGAACAAAATAAGAAATTTAGCTAAGAGAAAGAGCGCATAAAGAAAACTAAATGAAATTCTGGAGCTGAAAAATTCCGTGAACGAAATAAAAAATGCTAAAGAGAGCATCTACAGAATAGAACAAATGAGCCACAGAATAAGAAAGCTAGCAGACAATACTTTGAAATAACTGAATCAGAGAAGAACAAAATAAAAAGGATAAAAAAGAGAAAAGAAAGGCGGCATGATATATGGGATTTCTTCTACAGAGAAAATATTAATCAGAATTTCACAAGGAGGAAAGAGGAAGCAGAAAGTTTGTTTAAAGGAACATCTGAGACCTTCTTGAACTGTGGAGAGACTAATCTAAGTTCAGAAATTAATCGATCGCCTCCTTATCTCAATGCAAAAGGCCTTCTTTAAGACACATTTTAATGAATCTGTCCAAAATTAAAGACAGAGAATCTTAAAACCGGCCAGAGAAAAAAAGAATGTAAGTCTACAAGTGAATTCCCATTAAGCCATTAGCCAGTTTCCTAGTAGGAAACCTACAGGCCAAGACAGAGTAGAAAGATATATTCAAAGTGATGAAAGAAAAAAAAAATGTCTACAATGAATACTCTATCTGACAAACTAAAAAGAAAAAGAGATAAAGCTTTTTCTAGATTAAAAAAAAAATGGAAGAAGTTCTTCGCCACTAGATCTGACTTTCAAGAAATGATGCAAAGAGTTCTTCAAGCTAGAATAAATTTATGATAAAAACTGACATTAAATCATGGTACACATTGGTTAAAATTAAACACACACAGATGTGGAAAATTCTAAAACTGTAAGGAGATGGTGTGTTAAATATACTTAAATATAGGGAAAAAAGTCAAAAGAAAAGATATTCAAAATAACTATAGCTACTATAATTTGTCAGTTAATACACAATATAAAAAGACATTATGACACCA
>SJYW01036483.1:123959-148276 GCA_006410735.1 Raphicerus campestris | reverse complement strand
GCTAGAATAAATTTATGATAAAAACTGACATTAAATCATGGTACACATTGGTTAAAATTAAACACACACAGATGTGGAAAATTCTAAAACTGTAAGGAGTTGGTGTGTTAAATATACTTAAATATAAGGGAAAAAGTCAAAAGAAAAGATATTCAAAATAACTATAGCTACTATAATTTGTCAGTTAATACACAATATAAAAAGACATTATGACACCAAAAATATAAAAGAGAATAAAATGGTAGAGCTAATTTAATTGATCAAAGTTAAGTTGCTTTCTGATTGATAGGGACTGTTTAATCTATACAATGTTTTATGTAATCCTCATGGTAACCACAAAGCAAAAACTTAATGTAAAAGATAAAGAAAGGATGACTATCAGGACTTATACTATAGACACACATAGGCTTAAGGTGAAGGAATAGAAAAAGATATTCCATGCAAGCAGAAACCAAAGGAAACTGGGGATAGCTATTCTTACATCACAAAATAAACTTTATACAAAACTGCAATGAGAGACACTGAATAATGATAAAGAGGTCCATTCACCAAGAAACTATAACACTTGCAAATATTTGTATACCCAACCCTGATGCAGCTGAATGAATTAAGCAAATACTAACTGATCTGAAGGGAGAAATAGACAACACTACAATACAGTAATACTAGGGGACTTCATTTTCAGCAATGGGTACATTACCCAGAAAGAAAATCAATTTAAAAAATTGGACTTGAACCATACTTTATACCAATTGGACCTAACAGACTTTCATATACATCCCATCTATCAGCACAAGGATAAACATTCTCTTCAAGTGTACATAGAACATTCTTGCAAGATAGATCTGATAAGTCTATGAAATTTTTCTTGTAAGTATTTTTGTTTGTGAATTGTAATTGGAATATGGTGGATTTGTATCTGAAAATTTAGGCAGTGAGAGACTAGGGTACTGCATGCAGCATCCCAAATAGTAGTATTTCCATAAATGCAAGATGTTCAAAGAACTCCGTTATGTCTTTTATGTTTTTTAAAGTTTTTGTTTTCCTCTGTGATGGTTCACTTTATGTGGCCCCAATTATTTACTTAAAGTTATTTTATAGACATGATTCTTGGCTCTTCATTTTCTGGAAAGTAGCTTAAGCATAACTGAATATACCCCATATACACCTAGTTGGAGATAAAGACTGAATCACAGATAAACAAAGGAGAAGACAAAGACATCAGAATCAATATAACTGCAAGCCATACAGGAAACTGAGGGGAAGATTTTGGATGTGTTTTTCATTTTAATGCTTTAGGAAATAGGGTTTGAATCAATCATACCTAAACTTTAAAGCCCTCAAAAACTACAACTAACATTTGAATTACCATTCAAAATTCAGGTTTTGCCAAGATTTTACTTTAAATTTAATTATTCTTCAGCTCAATGTGGATTCAGTTTAAAGTGTTATATACATATTATACATTTCAAATGGAGATGGTGGCAATAATATAGGTAATAAAATTATACTTTGATAAAAATACATTTATTTGGAAAATGTGTCAGTTGATTTTTATAATGAACTTTCTAACCACAAATATTCAAATCAGATTGAGTTTGAAAAGGAAAAAACAACTAGCATTTTCATACAGCTTTTATCACAAATATTTTCTATTTTCACATAATTCTTTCAAATACCCATCAGATTCATCAACTCATTTTTCAAGAGCCTAGTACTCAGTCAGCTCAGACATTCTTTATTGCTTCTTAAGTTAAGCAGGTGCACCATGCTCTAACTTCACTTAACAAAACCTAGCTTAGGATCACCGTTACTTTATGTGCTATATAGCACAGCTTTGCAACTTATTTTCACCTCCTTTACACATCTCACTGACGTGAAAAAAAAAAAGGAAAATATGAGGGGCATTATTTGAAAGTCTTTTTTGGTACAATTCATCAAAATTATTTTTTTACTAATGATAATAGAATATTAAAGAATACACCAAAATTTTTTTCAATATTAACTAGTATTCAAAAGAGAATGGCAGTGTTGAAGAAAAGATTTATCTTTCATTAAACCAATGACAGAAGAAAAATTTTATGACAAATTTTGCCTATAAAGGGAGAACCTGAAAGACATATTCTAAGTCATTTTAAATTGAGAATATCATCTCTCCATAGGAATTTTACATTTGAATTTTATCAATTTCTACAACAAATTCTATGCTTCTTCAGTTAAGTAAAAGATATTTTTATTAGATTTCTGCACTTAGAAAATTAATATTGATGTTTGAATCATATTTTACATTATATCCACTGAAGAGTGATTACTATTTAGGCAGACTGTGTTTAATTCCTATCTGCTACCATGAACTCTGTGACCTTGTAAAAGTACATAATAAGTGCTAATAGACTGAGTGAATGAAAGAAAGGTTGATATGTAGATGGGTAGATGAACTATTAGTGAAAAAGATGCTCCATTATACCATTACTGTCACAAGTATACTAGATCATTCTCACCTCACTAGTCTCTTTACTGCCCCTCTTATATCTTTGTTTCTGAGGGTGTAGATTACAGGGTTAAGGCTGGGTGTGACAACAGTATAAAAGAGGGCAATGAACTTGCCTTGATCTTGAGAATCTCCTGATGGTGGCTGGAGGTACATGCACATGGCTGGAATGAAAAACAGGGACACGACCATAAGATGGGCTCCACACGTCCCAAAGACTTTCTGGAGTCCAGTTGTTGACTGCATCCTCAGCACTGCCTGGGCAATGGCACCATAGGAGCTGAGAATGAGGATGAGAGGTATGAAAACAAAAATGAAGCTTGTGATCATGAGGGTCATCTCGTTAGCACTGGTATCAATGCATGACAGTTGAAGCAGTGCTGGAACTTCACAGAAGAAATGGTCCAATTGACGATGTCCACACAGAGGTACCCAGAAGGTAAACAAGAAGTGAAGTGCTGAGTTTGTGAAGCCACTTACCCAGCAAGCCACAGCCAACAATTGGCAGAAACGAGGGTGCATGAGGACAGTATAATGCAAGGGTCTACACACAGCTACATAACGGTCATAGGCCATCACCATCAGTAGCACACATTCTGTGGTTCCCAATGCAAGGAAAAAATAAAGTTGAATCATACAACCATTGTAAGAGATGGTTTTTACTGGGCCCCAGAGGTTGATCAGCAACTGAGGAATGGAGCTTGTGGTGTAGCAGAGATCCAGAAAAGAGAGATTTGAGAGGAAGAAGTACATAGGAGTGTGGAGATGGGAGTCCAGGTATGACAAGATAATGATGAACAGGTTGCCTATCAATGTCATCAAGTAGAACATCAAGATAACCACAAAGAGAACTAACTCCAGCTGAGGCCAATTAGAAAAACCCAGTAGAATAAAGTAGTCTTCGGAACTTGCATTGATTCTTTCTATCATCATGCATTTCTTGTTACCTAAGGAAAGAATTGTGTTGTGCTGTGCTAAGAGTCAGCTGTGTCTGACTCTTTGTGACTCTATGGACAGAAGCCCACCAGGCTCCTCTGTCCATGGGATTCTCCAGACAAGAATACTGGAGTGGGTTACCATTTCCTGCTCCAGGGGATCTTACCAATTCAGGGATCAAAACTGTGTCACTTTCATCTGTTGTCAGGTGGGTTCTTTACCTCTGGCACCACCTGGAAAGTCCAAGGAAAGAACTACATATACTCAAAAAAAAGGGTGGAAATTCTCCAAGAACCATAGAAACACTTAGAAAAGAAACAGAAGCCAGATCAAAGAATTGAATACCACTATTCAATTCTAATGGAGAAGGCAATGGCACCCCACTCCAGTACTCTTGCCTGGAAAATCCCATGGATGGAGGAGCCTGATAGGCTGCAGTCCATGAGGTCGCTAAGAGTCGGATACGACTGAGCAACTTCACTTTCACTTTTCACTTTCATGCATTGGAGAAGGAAATTGCAACCCACTCCAGTGTTCTTGCCTGGATAATCCCAGAGACGGGGGAGTCTGGTGGGCTGCCGTCTATGGGGTCACACAGAGTCAGACATGACTGAAGTGACTTAGCAGCAGCATTCAGTTCTAAGACAATGTGGGCATTAAGAAAATCTATGACGCTAATGAATTGAAAGAAATAAGACTCCACAAACTAATACTGATAAATTTTTTAAAGGATAAAGGAGAAGAGAAAGCTATTTCTCCCAGCAGGATCCTAATTAATAACTATAGAAGGAATAGCAGAGCTAGAAGAACATAAATGGATGCTAATAACTAGTAAATTAAAATATGAGAAAAAGGATATTTACATAGTCTAAAATATCCCTTCACAAATTACACATTAATTACAAAATGAAAAGTAGTAGACTTTATAATAGGAAAACCTGGTGGACATCACCATAGTCAGGTAATCATGCTAATATCACCAGTGTTGAGACAAACCAACATCATGTGACTACTAATGTGATGTTCTGAATATGACATAATGTTGCTTCAGTCATATTCTTGCCAAAAATGTACAGCTTGATGTTAAAAATGAAGAAACATGAGACAAACTCATGTTGAGACGATGGACAAAATAACTGGCCTGCACTCTTCAAAAATATTAAATTTAAGGGAGTCAAAGGCTAAGGAACTTGTTCGGCTTAAAGGAGGACAAAAAGGCATAATATCTAAATGTGTAAGTCTGTACTAGGGAAAAAAATAGACATTAACTACATTTTGAGACAATTGGAAAAATATGAATATGAATTATAGGTTAGATAATAATATAGTATTCATGTTCAATTTTTTTATTTTGTTAACTATACGATGATTATGTAAAATAGCATTCCTATTCTTAGGAAATAAACAATAGAATTTAGCAGAAAAGAACATGGTATCTCCGAATTAGACTATTGTGGTCCAGAAAAAAAAGATACCATAGATAGATAATAGATAAATAGTGATAGGTAAATAGATAGAAATTAATATATTTATACATAGATAATAGATATATACATAGATGATAGATACATAGATTCATATGTTATAGATAGATATAGATAGATGAGAGAGAAAGAAAGAGATTATAGAATAAGTCTTTCAGGCAGAATGTAAACTATTGCTGAATCTACTTAAAAGGTTAATGGTAGTTCTTTATACCACTTTAGCACATTTTCTATAAATTCAATCTAGAATAAAAAGTAACAAAAAAGTTACAAAGTATTCTTTATTTTTATGTTTCATCCAGACATTTGTGTTGTTATAGAAAAGTAACTTCTTAACTGTTGAAGTTAAGATTAGATTCTTACTCATCTAAGCAAGACATCTATGTTAAAAGTAACTTGAAAAAATCCTAATATACCAACAGAAGAAAATTTCCATGAAACAATCTTTTTTTTAAAACAAATAGCTTTAGTTTTCTTTTCATCATTTTCAGGCAATTTCTATTTATGTGATTATAGAAAACAGAATAATTGCAATCTTACATATAGATGAAAAGATATGAGTAACATCAAATTTATTTGTGATTTCAAAATGCTTGCATAGGGTGAAAATATTGAGCTTCACGTAAATATTTTTATAGAAAAACTTTATCTCCCTATTTTTTACTTGCACTCACAATTTATTTTTAAACTGAAAGCTAAATAGAGGTACAAAAAAAAGACAGAAACACATGGACATCAACTTATGGTTACTCATGATACAAACAAAGCTGAAAATCTTAGTTCACGTGACTAGATCTGTGAAATAGATGGGGGAAACAGTAATAAAATGCCTTTTAAAGGACATAAAACATAACTGATTTGAAAAGAGGTATTTTTAGAAAAAGGAAAATATAAAGTCATCCAGAGAACAAAGAAGCAAGGAAGAATGTGAGGCTGGGGGAAGATGGAGAGGAATCTGACTACTGGTGCTCAAAGTTAAAAGTTTGCTCCTGTGTATCACAGGGTTGAAACACCTGAACACAGGGCCTCAAGGACGTTTTCACAGTATTTCTTTCTTCTAGGACAGTAACTGAGACCATATTCAAATTCTGCTCATAATTTATAATGTCTACATATATTTTTATTCTCCAATTTAGAGAAGAATTCTGAATGTTGATTGAAACCATTAAATAACTCTGTGATTTTATATGTTGAACCTAGAGAAGCTTAGGTTTCTTTCTGTTAAAAAAATAATAATAAAGTACATTTCATAAATAGTTATGACTCCTAAGTGATTTTTTTCTCTTGGGGGTTTTCAGTCTTTCATGCTGCTGCTGCTGCTAAATTGCTTCAGTCGTGTCCAACTCTGTGCGGCCCCAGAGATGGCAGCCCACCAGGCACCTCTGTCCCTGGGACTCTCCAGGCAAGAACACTGGAGTAGGTTGCCATTTCCTTTTTCAATGCACGAAAGTGAAAAGTGAAAGAGAAGTCGCTCAGTCATGTCCAACTCCTAGAGATCCCATGGAGTGCAGCCTACCAGGCTCCTCCGTCCATGGAATTTTTCAGGCGAAAGTACTGGGTTGCCATTGTCTTCTCAGTCTTTCATAGGAAAGATCAATACCATCTTTTGTTATATAGTTACTATGATAAGGCATAATAACCACTATTTAAATATCCCTCCTCCTCTCTGCAAATGCTTTGCCTTACTTGACATTGACACATCATATCTGCCTCCCTTCTTCCATAGCCAGTTTTTTCTCTCCCACTTAAGCTATTGGCCAAATTAAGTAAAAAATCACAGCAGAGCCATCCATGGTTGCCTCTATTGCCTGTGTGTGTGCTCAGTCATATCTGGCTTTCTGTGACACCATGGACTGTATCCCACAATGTTCCTCTGTTCATGAGATTCTCCAGGCAAGAATACTGGAGTGGGTTGCCATTTCCTATTCCAGGGGAGCCTCCTGACTCAGGGATCAAGCCCATGTCTCTTGCACCTCCTGCATTGGCAGGCAGATTCTTTACTATCATGCCACTTGGGAAGCCCCCAGTTATCTCCACTGGGGTCTTTTAATTACTCATGTTTTATAAGTGCAATTCCTTGAAAAGCTGTGAGCTGTAGCTAATTAGTTGAGTTTCAGCATGAAAGTTAGAAATAGTTCAACCCCATAACAGTAAGACTGATTCAGGCCTTTAAACTCTTAATCATTCACTAGTTACACTAATCTAGACTAATTTCTGTAGCTCAGAAACCATGCAGGAGAGTCAGATATTACATTACTTAAAAAGAAAATTATGTAATTAAACAGAAGATTAACATAAAGAACTTTAAGTTACAGAAGGAGAATAACTATAAAGATGCAACAAGAACTCTAAATGTATCTTGGACCAAGAGACAATATCTAGGAAAGGACAAGCTTGGAAAGAGGCACTTGCTGCTTAAGGCTACAGGTCAGACCTCACCAGAGAAGGTGCTGTTGAGCCCACTGGATGATGAAGTTCACCATGGCTGAATCAAAAGTGGCAATGGTCAAATAATGAATTACAAAGATTACATCACGTAGAGATCACTGCCTCTTGAGAGACGATAGAAAAATCTAGAGATTATTTTTCAATTGCCCTAGAAGGGAAATAGTACATTATGAGAAATATAAACCCAAATTCAGTCATTGCTTCTTCTATTGTGGATATAACTTTCTTCTTCCTTGTTCAATTGCCTAAAAATCTTAGTATATTGATTAAAACAAAGTGACAGCCATATCTTAATCTGTTGCATGATCCATCCTTCAACATACTAATAAATGTTAGAGAGGAATATGAGATAAGAGACCAAAAAAACAGATGTAAGTAGAGAAAAGGTGAGAACTTTATGGTTTACTTTACTTCTTACCAGAGGAGACAGAAATAAAGACCTTATCAAAGGTTGCTTGCATGAGTTGTGAAATGAAATATCTCTTCTCTTTTTTTTAACTAAGATAGATGGAAGAAACAGTGGTGGACACAAGTCTCTTTTTCCCATTCCCATATCCCTGGCGAGGTTGTTTTTTCTTATATTAGTCCTTTAATACTCTCACCTAGTGCTTAAGTAATACTCAAACAATTCTTTCCACTTCTGTCCTTCCTGTGTCTGTCCTCATTCCCTATATTTGTCTACACAATCTATGCCCTCTATCAGTCCTATGTGTGGACTGATCTGATCTCTAGTTTTCATCTCTTGGAAATCACCAGCACAAATTGCTGTGTGTACCATATATTCTAATCTACTACATCAATATAGAAAAGCAGAGTCTGAAAATTACTGTGATTATCATTGCTACATAAGACAGAGTCCTGAATCTACCAAAAAGATCTGGCTTTAGCTGGAAGGAGGAAGTCATTAGAGCATTCACTGTGTCAGGGGATGGACCTCCCCTTTCCTAGAGCAAATGGTGCCTTTATGGAAACAAAAGAATAAACACTTGCTTTCCTTAACTGGGGTCAGTGGGAGGGTAAGTCCCAAAGCAGCAATTAATGCCCTTCAAAGAGTTGTCCTAGTTAGAACAGTTTCTAAGGAATACCTTCAACATGATACCATAAGGTTGTACTAAGATAACAATATCACTAATAAATATGTTTTAAGCCTGCTGTATAGGGAAGGGAATGAGTTGTCCTAAAGTTTCTTCCTGATTTCTTCATCATTATAAGGGCCAAATTTAAGGAATATTTGTCAGAGGTAGTCTAATGGGGAGGTAGAAAGGAAAGCATGAAACATTTCTAAAAACAGAATCCATAGGCTTCCCTGGTGGCTCAATGGTAAAGAACCCTTCTGTTATTGCAGGAGACACTGGTTCAATCCCTGATTCAGGAAGATCCCACATACCTCGAAGAAACTAAGCCTGAGAGTCACAACTGTTGAACCTGTTCTCTAGAGCCCAGGAGTCACAACTACTGAGCTCACGTGCTGTAGCTATTGAAGCCTGCGCACCCTAGAGCCAGTGCTCCACAACAAGATAGGCCACTGCAATGAGAAGACTGCCCATTGCAAATGGAGAGCAGCCCCAGCTCACTGCAACTAAAGAGAAGCCCAGGCAGCAATGAAGACTCAGTACAGTCAAAAATAAATAAATAAAANAGAAGTACTGTCTCTTATTCACATCTAGATGTGTATAAGAGACAGGTAAAGAACCCTTCTGTCATTGCAGGAGACACTGGTTCAATCCCTGATTCAGGAAGATCCCACATATCTCGAAGAAACTAAGCCTGAGAGTCACAACTGTTGAACCTGTTCTCTAGAGCCCAGGAGTCACAACTACTGAGCTCACGTGCTGTAGCTATTGAAGCCTGCGCACCCTAGAGCCAGTGCTCCACAACAAGATAGGCCACTGCAATGAGAAGACTGCCCATTGCAAATGGAGAGCAGCCCCAGCTCACTGCAACTAAAGAGAAGCCCGGGCAGCAATGAAGACTCAGTACAGTCAAAAATAAATAAATAAAAAAATTTTAATGAAATACATAAAGACTAAACTTTGCCTTATTAATTTAATTCTGCCTGCCAAAATTTTTAAGCTTCAAGGCCAAGTTTAGTACTGCAAAAGTATTGAAAAAAATCTTTGAAGACCATTTAAACTGTAACTAAGATGGTAACTACCCAAACTCAGAAACATAACAAAATTATTTAATATTTCCAAAACTTTTTTCTCAGTAATTTCCCTTGATGTCTTGTCAAGAGTTTTGCCATAATATATAAACAACTGAAATTACCTTAGATTACTAATCTACATCCAATAATTTACTTGCTACTATTAAAGTACACCACAAGTTTATAAATTAGTGAACATTTTAAAATTGTTGTATTGTTTCTAGCTAATATAATTCATCTGTAGAAAGAAAATTTTGGTTTAGAAATCATATATTGTAATAAAATTACATTTTAATAACTGTAATCTTTAGGTGAGCAATTAGGTGTTTCTTTTTCTATTTAACAGAAATATCAGAAAATCGACTTTATGTTTCAGTGGTCTTAATTGTTGTGAAAATTAATAAGAAATATATATAAATGTTTTCCCCAGTGCTTAATACATAATTATTCAATACATATTTGAATAGATATTTTAATAAGCACCTCTATTTATTTGTTATTCTTTATTTTAGATATTTAAAATATTGCAATAGAACACCTATATTCCTACAGCTAGAATCATCAACTATTACTTTTGTTGTATTTATTACAATCATTTTTTAGAGGCTATCTACAACCAGTCTAGTGCATTGTAAGATCAAGAGGAAACATACACTTTGAGAAATAGAGTGGATTTGAATCAAGATGGCAGAGTACAAGGATGTGGAACTCATCTCCCCTCACACATTTATGTGGAAAAATTCTCACTGAAAACTAACTGGAGATGACCAGAGAGACGCCTGTACAAGCAAGGCTACAAGAAAGATAAAGGCAGAATCAAATCAGAAACGAAGACAGGCAGTTAGGTCAGGTCCTACGCCCCTAGAAGGAGACTCAGAGGAAAAGGAAGATTACAAAGAAGCCCCTCCATGAGGAGTGAGCAGCTCAAGTCACATCTTGGACACCCCAGTCCCGGCGTCTGACTAAGGGAAGAGGAGCTCCCTTGGCCGTTTGGAGGCTCAGAGGGACTAAGAAATGAGCTATGGGAAACCTCAACTCAGTTTGGGAATAGTGCAAAAATGCTTCTGTCTTCCTGAAGCAAGGTGGAAAGGGCAGAACAAAACCATGAGGTTGACTGGCTTCACACACAAATGCCCCAGTGAATATCCTACCCTGAATTGAGCTAACACCCCAGCACAGCTAGAGTTTCTCATTGCAGCTCCACTCTGGAGCAACAGCTGCCACGACAAAGGGGAAAGCTCACTGTGAGATGCTAACGGCAGCTCCAAGCCTGAACAGGAAGAAGGCAGCCATTACTGGAATTTGCACAGGCAGCACATCACAAGGAGACCATATGTCTGAGAGTGGCCAGACCACCATACACAATACACTGACTTTTGCCAAATTAACACACCAGACCCTCTTGCTCCAGCACTGCTCTCCTCTGGGGCTTCAGGAACTTGAGACCCACCATACCCCCAAAAGGACTGTGATGGCCACTGAGCAAAGAGGAAGAGGCACTGGCTCACACCTGGCTCTGGTCCCAGCCCCTTCAGTTCTGACCCCATCCCCTAACAAGGTGATAGCTGTCAGTGCACCCTGAGGAAAGACATGACTTGTGTTCAGATCAAACCCAGTTCTGCCATCAAAGCCACTGGTCCCATGGAGATTGTACAGGGACACTCCCATACAAGAACACCTCTTCAAGGCCACCATGGATAACTTTTTCATCTAATTTCATAGAGACAGAGGAAGTTAAGCAAAATAAGAAGTCAGAGTAATTTCTCTCAATTGAAATGGCAAGAGAAATTTTCTGAAAGAGAAACAGCTACTGAGATGGAAATCAATTTTACTAGACAAAGAATTGAAAGCATTAGTAATAATAGTAGTAACTGAATTGGTGAAAAGAATAACTGAACACAGTAAGAATTTTAACAAGGAACTAAAATTATAAGAAATATCAGTAACAACTGAATAATATAACTAAAATGATAACACAAGAAGAAAAGAATAGCCAGATTAAGTGATACAGAAGAATGTATAAATCAACTAAAAGATAGATTAATGGAAATCACTAAATGAGAATCGCAAAAAGGAAACTAAATTTTTTAAACTGAAAACAATTTAAAGGCTCTGTAGGTCAATATCAAGGTACTAGCATTCCCATTATAGGGATCCCAAAAGGAGAAAAGAGAGAAAAGTGTGGAAAATGTAAATGTGCAGCTGCATCTTGAAGCAAGCAGAGCTGGAGTGTTCCCTAGGCTCAGGCTGGAGCCTGAGCCTGGGGGGCAGTCTTGGGAAACTGGCCAGCCACTTATGCAGCTTTCAGTCCTCCTTCTTCTCACTGACTGAGGAGCAAGCAAGTGTGCATGTGTTCCGAAAGAGTGGAGTCCAAGCTTTCCACAGCCTTTCTGTTAGTCCCACTTGCTCTCCAACCAGTCAAGGGGGCTCACTTCTCTGTGCAGGATCCCAGGGTGGGAGGGAGCCAACATCTGTCTGGAACCACTCGTTCTCTGGGGAGGATCTCTGCCCATGTAATCTCTCTTTTCCTCTGAGTCTCCACCCAGGACACAGGTCCCAACCAGATGACTTCTCTTCCTACCCAATTCCATATGGATATTTCTTACACCCTTGGTTGCAGGAGTCTCTCTCCGGGTCTCCAATTAGTTTGCAGTGAGAACTGTTCCACGTGTACAGTAAGTGCTCTACATACAAACTTCAAGTTGTGAACTTTCAACAATGTGAACGTGCATTCTATCAGTCAAGTGTGAGTGAAATTGTGGCTTGCCCTCCATCTCCTATCATTGACGATCCTTCAGCTCTACCATTTCCTACCTTCTCTCCCTCCTCCAGTCAGTAGCTCTTCTTGCCTCTTCACTCAATGCCAGCCTCTGTATGCCAGCGGTTGTACTATACTATTGTACTTTTCAAGGTACTGTGCTATAAGATTTACTTTTTGTTTGTTTTTTATGTTATTATTTATGTGAAAAGTATTATAAACCTATTACAGTACAGAATCATATAGCCAATTGTGTTAATTGAGTATCTAGGCTAACTTTGTTGGACTTAGGAACATACTCTCAGAATGGAACTCATTTCAGATGTCAGGGACTTACTGTAGATGTACTTCTGATGAGATCACTGGGGAAGTGAGTTCTTCCACCTCCTACTCCTCCACCTTGACCTCCTCCTGGGCATAATTTATTTAACATGGAAACAGTAAGGAGAATTTTCTCTCTAAATAACAACTTCCTCTTCCCTAGTCTTTCTCCTTTGCCATTATATTGTGTCAATACTGAATATTCAGTACCGTACCCACTTCTTATATCATTTACATAATTTTATATCATGGACATAATTCAGTAGCTAACAGCTTTTTCATCATCTTAATAAGTACTTCTGACTCTATTTTTTCTTTTTTTTAATGTTCATGGATTTTATTGTAAGGAATAAGATACAAACTTGTTTATAAACATTATTAAATTTGTTGTAGCTCTTGCCTCTTTCAATGTATATTAAGAGTATAGTGATTATGATGATATTGTTTTGAAAAGCACAAAGGGATTCTAATGTTTAAAAAAGATGGAAGTCAATGGGGCAAAAATGAGATTCAGAATAGCACCTAACTCTCCTGCCCTCCATCACTTTATCTGGTTCTTGACAGAACTTGTTCCCCTTATAGCAAACAGCCAGAATAGACTCTTGATTTTCTTCACTAGTTTCTATACAAATCAGTTGGCACTTGGCCAAATTCATGTATACCTAGGAGATTTTTAAGATTTACTTATTATTATTTTATGATTTATAACAATCAGAAAAAATACTAACTCATCAATATAACATGAAAGTTACTTGTCATTTTCATAATCATTTTTGAAGACTATCTGAATTCAGACAAAAAATTAAAATCTTAGTATTTCACATTAATTGTTCAGAGTGGTCAAATAATTAGTTCCAGCAGTACATCACTTGAATTCATATCATGTTATGTATATAGTCTATGATAGCAGTTACATATAATACAGATTATTCATATTTTACCATTGATTTATTTTGTTTTTATAGGCTATTTTACATCTTACTTATCTTCTTCCTAAATATTGGCATTTACTATACCAACAAATAGAGAGAAGTTTGTCCATGGCAATCCCTGAGAGACAGAATCAAACTACTTTCTAACACTCTAGTGAGAAGAAAAATGTCTCCTGGGAAAGGGGAGGCAGGATAAGTATTTAGAACCAGGAGAAGAAATGAAGCATATGTATTCATATTCCTTTTTTTCAGGACAGAGGAAAGCTCAAATATATCATCATGTAACTAGCACAGTTTTGCATTCTTCTTTGTGTGTGTGTGTGTGTGTGTGTGTGTGTGTGTGCGTGCGTGCATGCGTGCGCAGTTGAGGACACTGCTAGGAGGGACATAATGCTCTCTGAAGAGACACACAGTCTTTCTGGGAACAGACATGGCCTTGATTACAACAAAAGCTTCTCAGTGCACGGTCTTGGGAGTGAGGATTGAGAAGATTTACATTCTCTGAATTTGGGGAAGTTATAAGGACAATGCACAGAAAAAATTAAGGAGTGGCTCATCAGAATCAATAACCATCTACTTTTGTCCCTCAGATATTAGGATTAAAGGTACGTGATATAACTGATGTCTTTTTAAAAGAGGATTGTGGAAGACAGTGAATTAAAATGTGAAAATGGATAGAAAACATACAAAGCATTATTCAATTCTAGACATTATTTTAATCAGCTATTTTCCCTTTCTCTGAAGAGTATAAAATTTACTCAGTTTGTCAGTATCTCTGTCATAAAATTGCCATTAATTGTTCTAAACTAATCATTTCACAGGAAATAGACAAATCTCTTATTGTTTGCTAATAGAGATGCCTAGATCATCCTGTGCATGTTACTCCAACCAAAGGATAATGTAGTTCATGCTGGGTTATGTTGAAGCATCACCCAGCTAAATATTAGGTCCTCAATGAAATGATTATGGGTGAATTGTGGAAAGCAACAGGAAATTATTTCAACAATTTTAATAACAAATTTATATAAATTGTATATATTCTCCAAACATTTTAGAAATAACAATTTCAGAATAATGAAAGTTAATATTTGTTGAGTTGTTCTTATTTGAGAGGCACTGTTCTATTTCAGGTAAAAATATCTAACAATGTCTTTTATGTTTTCCTTTGGCTGAGAGGAAACAAACATTTCATTATGAGAACAGAGATTAATAAGAGACTAAGTCAGTTAAGGATCATTTATGTGGCATTGACCCAAACTGAATTACTTATGCTGGATGATTTCCAAAGTAGAACCATATAGAAAGTAGTTGCATTGGATCTTGGGGCTGGGTGAGTTGGCACATGAAGCCAAGCCATTGAGCTATTAAAATTATCTTGTCTCTATATACCCCAGTGTTTATCACAGCACTGTTTACAATAGCTAGGACACAGAAGCAACCTAGATGTCCATCTGCAGATGAACGGATAAGAAAGTTGTGGTACATATACACAATGGAACATTACTCAGCTATTAAAAAAGAACACAGTTGAGTCAGTTCTAATGAGGTGGATGAAACTGGAGCCTAATATATAGAGTGAAGTAAGTTAGAAACAAAAACATCAATACAGTATCTTAACACATAATACAAAATTTAGAAAGATGGTAATGATGTCCCTATATGAGAGACAGCAAAAGAGACACAGATATAAAGAACAGACTTTTGAACTCTATGGGAGAAGGCAAGGGTGGGATGATTTGAGAGAATAGCATTGAAACATGTATATTGGCATATGTGAAACGGATGAACAGTCCAAATTTGATACATGAAACAGGGCACTCAAATCTGATACACTGGGACAATCCAGAAGGATGGAATGGGGAAGGTGGTGGGAGGGGGTTCAGGACAGGGGGGACATATGTATACCCACGGCTGATTCATGTCAATGTATGGCAAAAACCACCACAATAGTGGAGAGTAATTAGCCTCCAATTAATAAATAAATTAATTTTTTTAATTCTCTTGTCTCCTTCCTCTATGCTTTCATGCATCCGGCTATCACTGAAACTCCATCTCAAGACTCAAACTCAGAGTCTTGTCAATGTTCAATGGTCTCTTAATCTTTTATTATACTGAGTTGGAATAGACAAATACAATTTATCATTGAGCTTGAAACTCCTATATTTTTAGACTAATATCACAGTGCATATTTGCTTAATGATTGACTCTTAATATAGTTTATTTTAATAGTCTGGTAATACTAGGGGATATTGCAGGCAACATCCTATGAGTTTCTTAACATGAGGTTTTTAAAGGGCAAGAGGTTTTGACACTGATAAAGTGCATTTTAATTCCTTATTTTTCATTCATGGTTTATCTCTATAATGTTTCCATTTTAACTCAAAACAACTCAGCAAGAAAGATGGGAAGGGCTTCATCATCCTTCCCTTACACAGAAATGATGGATCAGAAACTTTAAATCAATAAAATGTGTCAGGTGAGAGACAGAAGAATGTGCCAAACAGTTGTACTTCCTGTGATGCTCCTTATCTGCAGACTCCAGACACCTGCCTTGAGCATCTCACTCTCTTTCTGTAGGCAGTGATTAAAATTAAAGATTCTTGCTATGTGCATAAAGCTGACTTCTACTACATGGATCTCAGGGTCCCTGCACAAAGATCAACAGAGAGCAAATTCTGAAAACAATATAAAGAATAATGAAAAAAATCAGATTTTACTTGGTGTAGTATTAGTCCCAGTGAGAGGGAGGGAGAAGGGAATCTGACTATGTTTCTTTATATTCTCACCTCCAGTGGATTCATACATTTATATATATATAATATTTATTTCTAGGCAAAGTACCATTCTTTATTAGTTTAAATATTTAGAAGCACTCACAGACCTTCACAGTCTTGGATGTCTTAATTTTTTTCAGCTGTCTCTGAACTTTATGAGGTTCTAAAAAGTACTTATCACAGATGACTTTTTATTCATCCTGAGGGTCTAAGAATATTGAATGACTATCAGCATGTATTAGCCTTTGTGCTGTCAGCCCCCTGTGTGCCATCTACCAGTAGGTTTTTCCCATTCCCCACATCCCCAACTCTCATCCTCAATACCNTGAGGTTCTAAAAAGTACTTATCACAGATGACTTTTTATTCATCCTGAGGGTCTAAGAATATTGAATGACTATCAGCATGTATTACCCTTTGTGCTGTCAGCCCCCTGTGTGCCATCTACCAGTAGGTTTTTCCCATTCTCCACATCCCCAACTCTCGTCCTCAATACCGGTATTTGTATTTGCTGTCTACAGTCTAAATGGACAAGAATATTTATGAAATGAAATCTTAATGATGTCAATACTTAAGAAAGAGTGAGGCATTCTTCTTTTCTGGTTGGGATTTCTTCCTTGGCTCCTCCATCTGTGTCACTGAGAAAACTTTAGTTTCTCCCAGACACAAGAAGGTTGAAAGGGTAAGAAACATATTTGCTTATTTAACTGACAACATGAATGACAACTTGTCTACATCTAGAGTATTCTATATAACTGCGTAGTCTATTATTGAAAAGTTAGGATATTTCAGAAATTTTTTAGGCTTGAAAAAATGAAAGTCAACTATTTTCTTTGTTTTCTTTGCCACAACCTTAACTGAATTGTGTTGCTACATGAGAAATATAGATATTAAATTATATTAGTTAATTTAATTAGATACAATGCAAGGTGAGTGATGGGAAAGTCCTTGGGACTCTTTATGACCCCAAGGACTGTAGCCTGCCAGCCTCCTCCATCCAGGGAATTCTCCAGGCCAGAATACTGGAGTGGGTGGCTGTTCTCTTCTCCAGGGAATCTTCCCAACCCAGGGATCAAACCCAGGTCTCATGCATTACAAATGGATTCTTGGTCATCTGAGCCACCAGGGAAGCCCATGATGCAAGGTAAATGTTTACAAATGCTTTGACATAAGTGTAAATGCATTGTAATAGACTACAATGTGTAAGCAAATTTTTCAACAGTCGTATACACTGAGGGTCCCTGAATTGTGCAGAGTTTTTATTTCACATTTAACAGAACTTTGAATCAGTCCACTTATTTCTGTCCTTAACTTTGCAGAACTGTTGCATACCTCAGTGGATATACAAATTAGTAGATTAAAATGATTCATAATATACAACTGTTTTTCCCAGGACATAACATCCGTGTGGCATTTTTATATTTGAATCTATATATGTATAGATTATAGACAGATAATTATATATAGAATCTATGTAATTATATACAGAATCTGTTTGTGTATGTATTTTTTACTTTTTCTCTTTCTATCACAGCAGATGATTTAAAAATATGAAATGGAAATGAAGAGAATGAACAGGAGGAATGATTAGGGACTTTAGGGACTGTGACATAAAATTTAACAAAAGGAGTATATATGAAGGTAAATTTATTATAAGAGTATGCAGGTATACAGGCACTGCTATGGCTAATATTTAAGTACATAACCACTTTTCTACATGCTTCTATGAGAATTAACTCACTTAATCTTCATAACAACTGCATTAGGGAGGTACTTCTATTATTTCCTTTAAAAGTGGGAAAAATGAGGAACAGATATTTAAGGAAATGTTAGCCATGACTCAGTGTTAGATGGCTGCACTAGGAATTTAACCCACATAGACTGTCAGCACTCTTGATTACTGTGCTATTTAGCATGGATTTGAATGTGTGTTTCTGTCAGTATAAGAAATATGTATATATGCAAAAATGTACATACACTTTTGTGAACACATAAGCACAAAAATTTTGTCTCTTCATAATAATTTGGAACCTCAAATGCATACTTTTATTCTACATATACTGGCATGAAACACTAATGTGGAATAAACAGTGATGTGTTTAAACAAATGTAGAATAAACATGATTTCAGTTTATGCTAATGAAAACATAAGAGTTCAGAGGAACAGGAAAAAACCTCCTCATTCTTTTGCCCTTTCATAGCAAACATTATTTAGGATTTTGCTTGAAGACATTTCCAAAAAAATTTAAACTTCAGTACATCCATATTTAGAACAAGGAATATTTTATTAGGAATTGGTAGTAACTATCAGATTGAGAGACAAATAGCTGTCACATTTGATATACTTAAAGGAGATGAAATTTATCATAATTACCTTCAGAAAATAGAGTATGTGCCACTAGACAGCATATATATGCAGCCAGAGTAAAGCTTAATATTCTAATTTTTTCATTACATGAGAACTTATTCACTGTTATGGTTGGTGGAAATAATGGTATAAATGAAGTTCTTCATTCCTAAACTTCTTGAGGCTATTTTCAGGAAGAAATGAACAATCAGTCATCCTTGGAGTAGTGTAAATGCCCAAATATCAGTTAGAGAGTGGTGGGGAAGACGGAGTGGAAGGGCCATGTAACTGGCTAGTACAAGGGCAAGGAAGATGGGGAGTTGGGGAAGAAAGTTCCAGACAGGAGATGAAGCTATGCTGAAACTCAATAATAGATTGTTCAATAGATGGACAAATAAGGAGGCAAATTTCCAGCCCCTTCCACCAGGGGAAAATAAACACAAAGAAAAGGAAATATATGCATACAAGGCACATACTAAAAGATATAAGCAGTTTGCTGTGACTATAACATACGGTCCATTGGATAAAAAGTGAGAGAGAAGTCTATCAACAGTCTACCTTGATCTATAGATTTTCATCAATTATATTAAGAAATTTAATTTTTAACTTGGAGCAAAGGCAATTTTCATTTAACAAACAACAATCTGATGGAGAAAGCTTGGCAGATGAGACATTTTTTTTTTTTAACTGTTGCAATGATGGGATTATCTCAGCAGTACAATATAGATGTGATGTGAATGGCTGTGACAGTCTTCACATGGTTGCCTCTTCCTCATTCACATCTCAGCTCAGGCTTCTCATCATCAAGAACCTCCAGAACTTACTCAAGTTCTAATTCTCTGCATTGTAACAATTATTTATTGAATAGTCATTTAATCATTGCTTTCCTTAACTAAATAAGTTCCCTTTGGAAAGAAGTGGTATTTTTTCATTGTTTTAAACCAGGACCTAGAGTAACTGCAAAATACTTTGAAAGTATTCTGCTCAATAAATACTTATTGAGTGAATGAGTGAAGAAAGTAAGTCAGTGGGAAAAGAAGAGGAAAGAAATAGGTATTTAAAGAACTTCATTTGATAAAAAGAAGGAATGAAAGAGATTTGTGCTGACTTTTTTTCCCCATTTTATGCCTGCTGACTAGATACACTGTGGACAAATCAATTGGGATAGTTACATAGAATAGTACTGGTTTCAATGAGTATAACTTCCAAACTCTAAAAATTTTAAATTATAGGTAAGAATTTATCTCTTTGGCTCACNTCTACATGCTTCTATGAGAATTAACTCACTTAATCTTCATAACAACTGCATTAGGGAGGTACTTCTATTATTTCCTTTAAAAGTGGGAAAAATGAGGAACAGATATTTAAGGAAATGTTAGCCATGACTCAGTGTTAGATGGCTGCACTAGGAATTTAACCCATATAGACTGTCAGCACTCTTGATTACTGTGCTATTTAGCATGGATTTGAATGTGTGTTTCTGTCAGTATAAGAAATATGTATATATGCAAAAATGTACATATGCTTTTGTAAACACATAAGCACAAAAATTTTGTCTCTTCATAATAATTTGGAACCTCAAATGCATACTTTTATTCTACATATACTGGCATGAAACACTAATGTGGAATAAACAGTGATGTGTTTAAACAAATGTAGAATAAACATGATTTCAGTTTATGCTAATGAAAACATAAGAGTTCAGAGGAACAGGAAAAAACCTCCTCATTCTTTTGCCCTTTCATAGCAAACATTATTTAGGATTTTGCTTGAAGACATTTCCAAAAAAATTTAAACTTCAGTACATCCATATTTAGAACAAGGAATATTTTATTAGGAATTGGTAGTAACTATCAGATTGAGAGACAAATAGCTGTCACATTTGATATACTTAAAGGAGATGAAATTTATCATAATTACCTTCAGAAAATAGAGTATGTGCCACTAGACAGCATATATATGCAGCCAGAGTAAAGCTTAATATTCTAATTTTTTCATTACATGAGAACTTATTCACTGTTATGGTTGGTGGAAATAATGGTATAAATGAAGTTCTTCATTCCTAAACTTCTTGAGGCTATTTTCAGGAAGAAATGAACAATCAGTCATCCTTGGAGTAGTGTAAATGCCCAAATATCAGTTAGAGAGTGGTGGGGAAGACGGAGTGGAAGGGCCATGTAACTGGCTAGTACAAGGGCAAGGAAGATGGGGAGTTGGGGAAGAAAGTTCCAGACAGGAGATGAAGCTATGCTGAAACTCAATAATAGATTGTTCAATAGATGGACAAATAAGGAGGCAAATTTCCAGCCCCTTCCACCAGGGGAAAATAAACACAAAGAAAAGGAAATATATGCATACAAGGCACATACTAAAAGATATAAGCAGTTTGCTGTGACTATAACATACGGTCCATTGGATAAAAAGTGAGAGAGAAGTCTATCAACAGTCTACCTTGATCTATAGATTTTCATCAATTATATTAAGAAATTTAATTTTTAACTTGGAGCAAAGGCAATTTTCATTTAACAAACAACAATCTGATGGAGAAAGCTTGGCAGATGAGACATTTTTTTTTTTTAACTGTTGCAATGATGGGATTATCTCAGCAGTACAATATAGATGTGATGTGAATGGCTGTGACAGTCTTCACATGGTTGCCTCTTCCTCATTCACATCTCAGCTCAGGCTTCTCATCATCAAGAACCTCCAGAACTTACTCAAGTTCTAATTCTCTGCATTGTAACAATTATTTATTGAATAGTCATTTAATCATTGCTTTCCTTAACTAAATAAGTTCCCTTTGGAAAGAAGTGGTATTTTTTCATTGTTTTAAACCAGGACCTAGAGTAACTGCAAAATACTTTGAAAGTATTCTGCTCAATAAATACTTATTGAGTGAATGAGTGAAGAAAGTAAGTCAGTGGGAAAAGAAGAGGAAAGAAATAGGTATTTAAAGAACTTCATTTGATAAAAAGAAGGAATGAAAGAGATTTGTGCTGACTTTTTTTCCCCATTTTATGCCTGCTGACTAGATACACTGTGGACAAATCAATTGGGATAGTTACATAGAATAGTACTGGTTTCAATGAGTATAACTTCCAAACTCTAAAAATTTTAAATTATAGGTAAGAATTTATCTCTTTGGCTCACTGGAGCTTATTAAGAGTAATATAAAGATTTATATTTCTGTCTGAAAGAATTTTCCTGATGACTTTGCTCTTCTTTTCTTCAGGTCATGAACCTCAATTGTTCCTTGTGGCAAGACAACAGCATGTCTGTGAAACGCTTTGCATTTGCCAAATTCTCTGAGGTCACCGAACAGTGCTTCCTTTTATTTACCCTCATCCTACTCATGTTCTTAGCATCACTGACAGGCAATGCTCTCATAGCTCTTGCCATCTGGACCAATCCAGTCCTCCATAACCCCATGTACTTCTTCCTGGCCAACTTATCTCTCTTGGAGATTGGATACACTTGCTCTGTCATACCCAAGATGCTGCAGAGCCTTGTGAGTGAGGCCCGAGGAATCTCTCGGGAGGGCTGTGCTACACAGATGTTTTTCTTTACATTATTTGCTATAAGTGAGTGCTGTCTTTTGGCAGCCATGGCTTTTGATCGCTATACGGCCATATGCTCCCCACTTCACTATGCAACACGAATGAGTCGTGGAGTGTGTGTCCATTTAGCAATGGTTTCTTGGGGGGTGGGTTGCATAGTAGGCTTGGGCCAAACCAACTATATTTTTTCTTTGGACTTCTGTGGCCCCTGTGAAATAGACCACTTCTTCTGTGACCTCCCCCCTATTCTGGCACTAGCTTGTGGGGATACATCCCATAATGAGGCTGCAGTCTTTGTTGCAGCCATTCTTTGCATTTCCAGCCCATTTTTATTAATCATTGCTTCTTATGGCAGAATTCTAGCTGCTGTACTGATCATGCCTTCCCCTGAAGGCCGCCGAAAGGCTCTTTCCACCTGTTCTTCCCACCTGCTAGTAGTAACGCTCTTCTATGGCTCAGGATCTGTCACCTACTTGAGGCCCAAGGCTAGCCATTCACCAGGGGTGGATAAACTCCTGGCCCTCTTCTATACTGTGGTGACATCCATGCTCAACCCTATCATCTACAGCTTACGGAACAAGGAAGTCAAGACAGCTCTTCAGAAAACTCTGGGCAACAAAAAGTTTTGACTCACAGGTAGATACCAGAGGAACATACAAATTCTTGTTTGCAAAAGATACACACTCAACCTAAGAGGAAAGAAGAAAGGAGGGAGGAAGGAAAAAATATTGTACTTGTCAAACTATTTTGTAAGAACATTCTTTAATAACAGTGATTGTAACAATGCTTGTAATTTCAGAGACAGCTCTCTTCCCATAGCTAAAGTTCCAACTGCCAAATTCTGGAAAGAATTGGCTATTAAAGAATTTAATAGGAGAGTTCAACACTAGACAAGTTTTCCAAAATATTTCTGTTTAAAAGTATAGGTTTAGAGTATAGATTGCCAGATTATATTTCAGAAGCCTGGCAAATTCTCACCCTATACTCTTAGGCATTTTATAACCCCTGAGGGCCCATCTGACTTCTGCTCTTATCACTAGGGTCTGTCCCATAAAACTCCAAATTCCCTAGTAACTCTGTGACATGTATTACTACTTCCATAAAAATGTTTTTAAATTCTTTTGCCTTAATTGTTGGTACATTCTATAGAGTTAAATTTTTGAGTTGTGTGTGCTATAAAAATATGTAGACATCAGAAGAAGTAAACTCTTCTCGTCAGATGTATTTGTTGCAGAATATTGAAAGAAAAATATGGGAAATTTTTATGGAGAGCCCTCATGGTCAAAATGTTTTTAGAAATAAAGAGAAATCACATCTAAATCCAAGGATAGAAGATGAAAGCTGTACTAAAAATAATTAATATAAATAATTGTATTTAATACAATATTTAATATAAATAATTACATAGATTTTTATTCAGTTTATAAAATTTACATATGTGCAAATGATTTATAACTGAATATACTTGGAAATCATCCAAAAACTTGATCTTAAGAGAAATGAACATGGTTACAACACAATCTAGTAGCTTAAAGCATGTGTTAGATGCGTATCCTTAGATGTGAACATCTTATCCTCAGGGAGGTGCTATGATCTATAAGGGATAAATAGCTACTCAAACAGTAGCTATAATATGACAAAAAGTGGAGAACTGTGCTGCTACTATGACTTAACCTACAGTATCAGAAGAATAGGTATGGTGACTATAGTTAATAACACTATTGTATACTTGATATTTGCTGAGAGTACTGTAGATCTTAAGTGTTCTTACCATACACATACACAAATGATATCTATTTGAGGTGATGAAATATGTTTCTTAACTTGATTGTGGTAATCATTTCACAAAGGACACCTATATCAAATCATATTATATACTTTATGTACAATTTTGTCAGTTTTATCTCTTAAAAGCTGAGGGGGAGAAAGACTGAAAATTCTACAGTCAGGGTATAGTAGTGATGTTCACTAATGACAAAGATGTGTTTTACCAGAAATATTCCTTTTACCAAAAACTATCCAATTCATTGTTGACCAAAATATAATACACTGTGGTTATTATTTACATGTGTGTACAGTAATTAAGAATGGAAATAGTCTGAACATGCAAAAATAACCACTTAAC
>SJYW01036483.1:97357-113837 GCA_006410735.1 Raphicerus campestris | reverse complement strand
CCCTCTTACACTGTTGCTGGGAATGTAAATTGGTACAGACACTAAGATCAGAATGGAGATTCCTTAAAAAACTAAAAATCCAGCAATCCCACTCCTCGACATATATCCAGAGAAAACCATGGTTTGAAAGGGCACATGCGCCCCAGTATTCATTGCAATGCTGTTTACAATAGCCAAGACATGGAAGCAATCTCAGTGTCAACTGACACATAAATGGATAAAGAAGATGTGATACATATATACAGTGGAATATTACTCAAATTAAAAGGAATGAAATGTCACTTTCTGGAAATTATCATCTTAAATGACATAAGTCAGTATTAAGGAAAGTAACATGAAATGTTTCACATGAAAATATGAAATAATAATTCCATTGTGAAAGAAGAGCCCTGTAAACTTTGGAGGATGTCAAAAGTGTTTTATCCTTCTTATAAATTTAAATTGCACTTTCTTAGAAAATTAATGTATGCTTTGGAAAGTTGTGTCTATGTGTCTGTGTCAATAGTTACCTGTTGAACAATCAGGAGAATAAAAAGGCAAGTGTATAGTTCATTTAAAAATGACATAATTCAGACAAAGACAAGTATCATATGATACCACTTACATGGGGGAATTTTAAAAAAATACAAATGAACTTATTTACAAAATACAGACTCACAGATTTAGAAAACAAACATGGTTACCAAAGGGGAGAGGAGGGAGAGAAGGATAAATTAAGAGCCTGGGATGAACACACACACTACTATATATAAAATAGATAACTAATAAGGACCTACTGGATGACATGCAGAACACTACTCTGCAATATTAGAAAAAAATCTAAAAAGAACAGATATATGTATATTATAACTGATTCACTTTGCTGTACAACAGAAACTAACACAACATTGTAAATAAACTATACTCCAGTAAAAATTCATTAAAAAAAAAACCTAAGACAAAAAATAAAATAGAACAAACCCAACAATAGAAGAGATTGGCTACCAACCTCAATTCAGTAAATAACTAATTATACCTGTCCCAAGGAAATTTCTCTGCTAACTCATCTGGGATAAGCATAAATGGACTGTTTAAAAACAATTCTCAAGAGTCTAAGGAATATAATAAAATTACACACTCACAAAGCATTCTTGATATTATCCATATTGTCTTCATAAGCTTGGCTCTTTTCTTTCTGGCAGCATTGTATCAAAATGTAAACTCACACTTCTGAAGCTAATTCTTAAATAGTCAACTGCATACTACACTTTCTTTCTTTGAAAATTTGAAAAATTCAAGTGTGTTCTTTCCTAAGTCCTTTTTAATTAACTGGTACTTATCTAAATAAGGTAAGTAAAAAGACACTTATTTTTTTAAACTATGCATTCTTAAGGAGGATTGTAATCTGTGTACATCACAGTACCTAACATATGTAGGGAAAACAGACAGCATTTCATTTCTGGGAGATGTCTTGAAACAGGAAATAACTAGTTTGTTGCCTATAGAGAGCAACTAGATTTCTCTTCATAATCAGTCTTCCTCATTCTCTCACTTAAACCAAACTTAAATGCATGTAAATTTTTATAAACAGTATAACTGACAGATACTAAATACCTGAGTGAGATGTGAAGTTTTCATTCAATCAAGTGAATATTTTTAATACATAGTCAAAACTTGATGAATTGACTTGTCCACAGGTTTCATCCAGATGTTTTAAAGTCAGATTAAGAACTTTTATTTCTTCTCTAGTATTTTCCTACACATAACTTAATAACCACTATAAATATAATAAAATATTCTGTGATGAAAATTATGTACAAAAAGGTGTACTAGGATGAAAATGTTAGTGGATATACAAAGGAAAAATCAGAAGAAATAGTCCAATGCTTTATTAAAGTAACTTTAAACATTCATGGATAAATAGACTCCTATATAGTTAAATAGTGATGAAAACTCACTGGAAGTAAATCAAAAAGTAGGATTAAAAAGTCATGGAATCCAAGAATTAACAGTAATGAAATATGAGAATGGCATGGAAAAGTTTAGAGATCTAGTATACAATCCCAGAGCTTAATTGTACATCTTGGAAACTTGAAATCCTGACTCTATAGTCTTATAATCTGTCTACCTCATTGAAGGAATTCTCACTTTTTGATCTTTAGAACCTCCCGAGTCATTAGTAGACATTAGTGATGAATGATTAATAATATGTTGAAATATGGGTATTAAAGTTTCCTTTGTCAGAGGACTTGGGAATAGTTACTAGATGATTTAAAAGGTATAAAATGCTTCCTGTAGAGTTTGGCACACAGGGCTCATTAAGTATTACTTGAAACTATTATTTTACTTTTGTATTACATACATCTGACCTAGGGATAGTGTGGAATCAAAGAGTCATAATTACATCTTAACCCTGAGTAGCTTCATGTGACACCTCACAGGAAGGCTTTGAGATTTAATGAAACAGAGAATGTGAAAACTGTTTTACAACCCTATAGAGGTAATCTGTTGTCTCTAAACCAATAATTAATTGTCAGGGTAACTCAGAATTTTGTCACCAGGATACATGGCTCTAACTTCCCATCTGAATATTTCTCACTTGACAGATTACAGACTTCATGAAACACACTTCATGAAACTAAAGGAAAAGTATTTAAAAATCGCATTACACTATTAACTTTCTCAAAGTATTGCTTTACTCAGCTAGCTGATTTTTGTTGTTACACTATGCCTCTTACCTTAAAAATAAAAATTTTAAGGAATATAGCCTCAGGATGTAAAATAGTTTATAGTTATGAATAAGTCTCTGATGCTAAATTAAAATAGAGAATTTTCTCCTGATCCAGTTTCCTGGACATAAAGGTTGCATGATAAGCTCACTTGATAAAGAAAAATTCTTATAAGACAGATAATTAAAATTTAAAATAAAAAGTCAAATACCCAGTTTGAATGAAGTAATTATGCAAGAAAATTTGCATCCCCCCCAAAATTTTTGAGTATGAGAAAACATATGTCATAGCTAAATTCTCTCAGTTTATACTTCAGGAAACTGACATAAAAGTGTTTATATTTATTGCTCAATTCTAAATTACAAAGATGGATTTTGTTAAAACAAGCCTTCATAGTCCCCATGGGGATGATACAATTATTCAGCTATAATAATATACTTGAATCTGGAAAGGCTATCTTGATAAGTCTTACATTACTAGGTTTTGTTTGACTGCTACTTTTGCTATTGTTACCTCAATATTTTTATTCTTCTTAATATTTCAGTACTGGCTTGTATTAATAGCATAGTGTTTTCATAAAACAACCATCTGATTCCTAGGCCCCAAGCCACATCTTCTCTATCAGACACCTGGATATAGAAACCAATAAACTTTAATTGCCTCTTCAGCTAATATTTATGCAAAAAAAGTATGAAAATTATTACTTTGGAGTATCTGAAACAGTCACTTCTTGGCATTTAATGCTATGGGTGCCTCAGCAATAAAGAATCTGCCTACAATGCAGGAGACCTGGGTTTGATCTCTGGGTTGGAAAGATCCCCTGGAGGAGGGCATGGCAACCCACTCCGGCATTCTTGCCTGGAGAATCCCATGATCAGAGGACCCTGGTGGGCTACAGTCCATAAGGTTGCAAGGAGTCAGACATGACTGAGTAACTGAACAACAACTACACCCTAAGGATATAGTTATTGTCATCTTTATTATACAGAGCAGGAAACTCAGTTTCAGAAAGGTTGGGTTACTTGCTTAAAGTGATTACCTTTGTTTTGTAATGTCATGAAAAGCAATTAAGTCACCTGGTGTCACATATTTTAAGGTATCACCTTTACCCAATTTACTGTAGCCAATCTTCTGTGACCCGATGCTTAACTGTGCACACTGCATAACTGTGTTTTGTCATTTCTCAAAACCTTTCTACCTTCCCTGCACTTCCCTGCCATAGGTGAAACAAACTGAAAATAATGGATCTGATTAACAAAAGCCATCCTGAAGAGTTTTTTCTACTAGGCTTTGCTGACTGTCCTTGGCTAGAGCTTCCTCTATTCATTATTCTGCTTATAACATACCCCACGGCCATGATGGGAAACATAGCCATCATTCTGGTGTCCAAGCTAGATCCCCGTCTGCACAGCCCCATGTATTTCTTCCTCACCAACCTCTCCTTTTTGGACATGTGCTACACCACAAGCACTGTTCCTCAGATGCTCTTTAACCTGGGACCGTCTAAGACAATCAGCTACATGGGGTGTGCAGTTCAGCTTTATGTCTTCCACATGATGGGGGGTGCAGAATGTCTGCTTTTGGCTGTTATGTCTTTTGATCGCTACGTGGCCATCTGCAAGCCTCTACACTACACCCTCATCATGAATCGGCGTGTCTGTGTCTTATTAGTGGCCACTGTGTGGCTGAGTGGAATGACCTTTGCTGTCTCAGAGGCCACTCTTACATTACAGTTACCAATGTGTGGTCGCAATACCCTGGACCACTTGCTGTGTGAGATTCCTGTTTTTATAAAGACTGCCTGTGGCGAAAAGGGTGCTAATGAGCTCACACTCTCTGTGGTATGCTTTTTTTTGTTAGCTATACCACTATGCTTAATTCTTGTTTCCTATGCTTGCATTGGACATGCTGTATTTAAGATTAAATCTTTGGGGGGAAGGAAAAAAGCCCTTGGGACCTGTTCCTCCCATCTCATTGTAGTTTTCTTGTTTTATGGTCCAGCCATTAGTATGTACCTTCAGCCCCCTTCCTCCATCTCAAGGGACCAACCCAAGTTCACGGCTCTCTTCTATGGAGTAGTGACCCCAACACTCAACCCTTTCATCTACACTCTGAGGAATAAAGATGTAAAAGGGGCACTGGGCAACCTCATGAGGAGCATTTTCACTTCCAAGTGAGAGTTGGCAGACATCAAATGAAATTATTTAACCATCAGTACAGTTCAGTTCAGTTGCTCAGTCGTGTCCGACTCTTTGTGACCCCATGAAATGCAGCATGCCAGGCCTCCCTATCCATCACCAATTCCTGGAGTTCACTCAAACTCACGTTTGTTGAGTCGGGGATGCCATCCAGCCATCTCGTCTTGTGTCATCCCCTTTTCTTTCTGCCCCCAATCCCTCCCAGCATCAGAGTCTTTTCCAATGAGTCAACTCTTCATATGAGGTGATGTAAATGTATTGGAGTTTCAGCTTTAGCATCAGTCCTTCCAGTGAACACCCAGAACTGATCTCCTTTAGAATGGACTGGTTAGATCTCCCTGCAGTCCAAGGAACTCTCAAGAGTCTTCTCCAACACCACAGTTCAAAAGCATCAATTCTTCGGCGATCAGCTTTCTTCACAGTCCAACTCTCACATCCATACATGACCACTGGAGAAACCATAGACTTGACTAGACGGACCTTTGTTGGCAAAGTGATGTCTCTGCTTTTCAATATGCTATCTAGGTTGTTCATAACTTTCCTTCCAAGGACTAAGTGTCTTTTAATTTCATGACTGCAGCATCATCTGTAGTGATTTGGGAGCCCAAAAAATAAAGTCTGACACTGTTTCCACTGTTTCCCCATCTATTTGCCATGAAGTGATGGGACCAGATGCCATGATCTTTGTTTTCTGAATGTTGAGCTTTAAGCCAACTTTTTAACTCTCCACTTTCACTTTCAAGAGGCTTTTTAGTTCCTCTTCACTTTCTGCCATAAGGGTGGTGTCATCTGCATATCTGAGGTGATTGATATTTGACTATCAGGTTAGGTATACAGAGGTTTCTTTAATAACTCATTCTTGTCTCCTACTTCTTCAGTTCATGTTAGATGTTCTTTTTGCAAAATATGTCACATTCCTCATATTCTTCTAAAATGGTGTTAGGCAAGGGTGATACTTGGCTAATATGCACCAGTAACAGCACCCTTTTATTTATGCAAATCATTTAAAATAGTTCTGTTCTGGTGGGTAGATAATGAAATCATAACTGTGCTAAGTAGTAAAAGAAAAGCAGGCAATAAGATAAATTATAAACTCATGTGTTCAAGCTAATCATCACAGCAAGCATTCACCAGTGAACTTCCTTGATTGAGTCACCTAAGAAACATCCCGACACTCTCTACAGGATCGGCCCTGTCTAAATGGGAGCATGGCACCACTGTAAGGCACTCTACACTTTAAATCAACCATGAGTCTCATAAGTTTATCAGCTTCAACTTACGTAGATGCTACTGCTTCTTTAAAAACACATTGTGACTCCTGTTTAACAAACAAGTGAACAGCGTTTTTATTTTCCCTAAAAAATGTATCATTAAATATTAAAATAAATAAAATATATGAGAAATGCATTGGTAGGTTTCTTAACATTCCTTTTAAATATCATAAGCATGAGCTTTCTGAATCAATGAGAGGAAAAGGTACTGATGTTAATGATGAACCACAAGGTGGAAACATATGGGGGTAGCCTGAAATGCCTTTTGAAACTGTGCAAGAATCATTATGAGAAAGAAACAATTTGTATTTCTAGGGTGTAAAGCAGCTTCATTACTTCAACCAATATAAGTATCTCTTTGATGCTCAGAATCTGTAACATTAAAAGTTAAAAGTGCTAAACTTAGTTCCAGGACTCACACCCAACTTAAAATTTTGTCACAGAATTAGTTACATATTTTAAAGCAAATTAAATGTTTTTGTAATTACTCAGTATAGAATTAATATGATGAGAAATACAGCTTTGTAATGAAGAAATTAACAAGCAAGAAAAATAACAGTGATGTGTACTTTTCTGGCATATATTCTGGTATGATCAAAATCTAAGCAAACTATTGCTTAGAAAATTGCATGTTATCCTGAACAAGAATCAGTTGGAACTCATATCTAATATTTTATAACAACAGATCTTCTGGTGCTTGGTCAAGTTCTTAAACTAAATAGATTTTTGGTATGTCTAGTTTCCAGTACTCTTGCCTGGAAAATCCCATGGCGAGGAGCCTGGTGGGCTGCAGTCCGTGGGGTCGCTAAGAGTCGGACACAGCTGAGTGACTTCCCTTTCACTTTTCACTTTCATGCATTGGAGAAGGAAATGGCAACCCACTATGGTGTTTTTGCCTGGAGAATCCCAGGGACGCGGAGCCTGGGGAGCTGCCATCTGTGGGGTTGCACAGAATCGGACACGACTGAAGCGACTTAGCAGCAGCAGCAGCAGCAGTTTGGAAAAATTCTAAAAAACTTTAAAATTTGACTGATGCTGAATGCCCAAAAAAGTTTTTAAATTTTACACATACACAAAGAGAGAGAGAGCAATGAAATTTAAAATTTTGTGATGTTAAATAATATCTCTGATCATTTTTATTAAATATATCCTTTGTCTAACTTAGTCTTAAACACATAGGAATGTGGTAATATTTAGTTTGGAGGGCAAAACCCAGCAAAATTTGTGTCATAAGTTTAGCTATAGAGACTGTTTTGGAGCTGTTCGGATTGCTTCCTTAAATTATCTACCACCTTCTAAGCCTGTAAACATGATTCATTTCAGAATTGTGAGTGTTTTCCAGGCTCTGAAATATCAGGACTTTCTAAAGAAAATGTATAAAAATATTAAGGATAAAGAACATTGAGCGTAGTGATAGTGGGAAAGCCACAGTAGTACTCTAGACTACTTCACAGTAGTCGTATATGTCCAGTATATTCCAGCATAAAGAATATTCTCATTAGCCACTGAGAAGCTCTGTTGAAGGAAATATATTATATATGAAGATTAGAGTGTACTCTATACTTGATGTAAAAGCATGAGCAATCTCAAGATTGCCTTTTCAAGGAAACTAATCAAAAAACTTTTCTTCTTTTCTCAGCCAAGCAAGTCTTTCCTGAAGAACAAAAGGAAGACAGAAAATTATTGTAACCCCTAGTTATAAAAATGCAGACATGTATTTGACAAAGGCTTTAAGGGAGAAATCAAAAAGGCTTAACTATGATTTGCTTCACACTAGAAGTGTCCTCAAATCTGCATAGCATAGTAACTACAAAGCCTGCTTGGTTGCTTCAGATAGTCTTCATTGCTTCTTAGGTTAAGCAGGTGTTCCATGTTCTTATCTATCAATACCTATGATGATCATTACCTTATGAGCTATATAGTATTTTTATGAGTATTTTCATCTCCTTTATACTTCTCACTATTTTGAAAAATGAGAACTATAAGATGCTTACTATGGCTGCATTATATCAGAGACCTTCTTAATTGATTCATAAAACTTATTTTCTTACTATTGATAATGGTGTAAAGAAGAATACAGACCAAAATTCCTCTCAATATTAATTACTTTCAAAAAAGAATAACGGTTTTGGAGAAATGATTTAAAGTATCTCATTATGTGTTTAATTAAACCAAAGAAAACAAATTTTTGATGAATTCTGCCTAAAACACAAGAAATTAAAAGATATGTTCTAGGAACTTCTCTGGGGGTCCCATGGTTAAGACTTGGGATGTGCTCAATGCAGGGGATCCAGGTTCAATTCCTAGCCAAAACTAAATCCCGCATGCTTCAACTAAGAGTCCACATACCACAACTACCTGGCTCAGCCAAAATAAGTAAATAAATAAAATACTTCTTAAAAGATATATTCTGGGTATTTTAAGATTATGAATATCACCTTTCCATAGGAACTATACCTGCTCTTTAATCAATTTTTAAAACAATTCCATATCTCATTTTCAATTAAGAAAAAGATACTTTTATTTTATTAGGCTTGTGCCATTGGAAAAATCTAGTATTGAGTTCAGTCTTGATTTTATATAGTTGTTTTCTCCACCAGAGAGTGATTGGTATTCAAGCAGTCTGTGTTTAATTCATATCTGCTACAATGAACTCTGTGACCTTGCAATAGTACATGCTCAATAAGTCCTGAGAGAGTGAGTAAATGAAAGAGTGGCCAATGAATGGATGGATGGGTGAATCATTGATGAAGAGATGCTCCATTGTACCATTAATGTCACAAGGATACAGGCTCACTCTCACCCCACTAGTCTCTTTACTGCCCCTCTTACATCTCTGTTTCTGAGGGTGTATATTAGAGGGTTGAGACTAGGTGTGACAACAGTATAGAAGAGGGCAATGAACTTGCCCTGATCTTGAGAATTTCCTGATGGTGGCTGGAGGTATATGCACATGGCTGGGATGAAAAAGAGGAATACAACCATAAGATGGGCTCCACATGTCCCAACGACTTTCTGGAGTCCAGTTGTTGAGTGCATCCTCAGCACTGCCCAGGCAATGGCACCATAGGAGCTGAGAATGAGGATGAGAGGTATGAGGACAAAAATGGAGCTCATGACCATGAGAGTCAGCTCATTAGCATGGGTATCAACACATGACAGTCGAAGCAGTGCTGGAACTTCACAAAGGAAATGGTCCACTTGGCGATGTCCACACAGAGGTACCCAAAAGGTAAAAAAGGAATGAAGTGCTGAGTTTGTGAAGCCACTTACCCAACAAGCCACAGCCAATAGGTGGCAAAAACGAGGGTGCATGAGGACAGTGTAATGCAAGGGTCTACACACAGCTGCATAACGGTCATAGGACATGACTACCAACAGCACACATTCAGTGGTTCCCAGTGCAAGGGAAAAATAAAGTTGAATCATGCAACCAGCATAAGAGATGGTTTTTTCTGGACCCCAGAGGTTGACCAGCAACTGAGGGATGAAGCTGGTAGAGTAGCAGAGATCCAGAAAAGAGAGGTTTGAGAGGAAGAAGTACATAGGAGTGTGGAGATGGCAATCCAAGTATGACAAGATAATGATGAACAGGTTGCCTGTCAAAGTCATCAAGTAGAACACCAAGACAATCACAAAGAGAACTACTTCCAGATGAGGCCAATTAGAGAAACCCAGTAGAACAAAGTAGCCTTCAGAGCTTGCATTTATTTTTTCCATTATCATTCATTTCTTGTTACCTGATGAAAGAATCACATAGATTCAAAATAAAAGGAAAGTAAATTGCCAAAGCAATCTTGAGGGAAAAGAACAGAACTGTAGGTGTAACCATTCCAGGCCCCAGACTATACAATAAAGCTACAATAATCAAAATATCATGGTATTGTCACAAAAACATTTAGGTCAATGGAACAGAATCCAGAGCCCAGAAATAAACCCACACCTATGGTCAATTAAGGAGGCAAGATATACAATGGAAAAATATAGTCTCTTCAGCAAGTGATGCTGAAAAAATTAGACAGTTACATGTAAAACAATAAAATTAGAACACTTAATCACACCATACACAAAAATAAACTCAAAATGGGTAAAAGACCTAAACATAACAATGGAAACCATAAAACCCCTAGAAGAGAATAAGGCCAAACACTCTTTGACATAAATTGCAGCAATATTTTCCTGGATTAATTCCATAAGGTAAAAGAAATAAAAGCAAAAATAAATGAGAACTAACTAAACTTAAAACCTTTTGTATAGCAAAGGAAAACATTGATAAAATGAAAATACAAGCTATGGAATGGGAGAAAATTTTTGGAAAATAATGCAACTCACAAGGGGTTAATGTTCAAAATACACAAACAGCTCATACAACTTCACACCAAACAATCAAAAAAAATGAGTTAAGACTTAAAGAGACATTTTTCCCAAAACATACAAAATGGCTAAAAAGCACATAAAAAGATGCTTAATATCACAAGTTATTAGAGAAATACAAGTTAAAAAACAATGAGAGAGCATATTACATCTGTCAGAAGGTTTATTATCAAAAAGTCTACAAAAAACAAATGTTGAGGATGTGGGGAAAGGGGAACACTCCTAACTGTTGGTGGGAGTGTAAGTTAGTGTAGAATGTAAGTTGGAGAACAGTAGAGAGGGTTCTCAAAAAACTAAAACTAAACCTGCCATACGATCTAGCAATTCCACTCCTGGTTATATATCTAGAAAAATGAAAACAATCATTCAAAAAATGCATCTCAGTGTTTCTAGAAACACTATTTACAATAGCCAAAACATGGAAGCAATCCCCATGCCCATCACCAGATGACTGGATTTAAAAGATATGGTGTATATACATATATATATAGCATCACTGACTCAATAGACATGAATTTGAGAAAGCTCCAGGAAATAATGGAGGACAGAGGAGCCTGAAATGTTGCAGTCGATGGGATCACAGATTCAGATATGACTGAGCAACTGAACAACAATATAATACAATGAAATATTACTCAGCCCTAAAAAAAAAAAGACAAAATACTGCCATTTGCAGCAATGTGGATGGCCCTAAATTATGTTATGCTTAGTGAGGTAAGTCAGTAAAAGACAAGTACTGTATGATATCACTGATGTCAAATTTAAAAATTAATGCAAATTAATGTATTGCAAAAAAGAGAAAGACTCACAAGTATAGGAAACAAACTGTGGCTACCAAAGGGGAAAAGGAGGGAAGAGGAACAAATTAAGGGCTTAGGAGTAAAAAGCTACTATTATAAAATAGGTAAGCAACAAGGATATACTCCATAGCATAACGAAGTATACTCTGCAATAATAATGAATCACTATACTGTATGCCTGAAACTAACATAATATTGTGAATCAACTATACTTAAATAAAGAAAATGGAAAGTCTCCAAGAAATAAAGGGACACATGAGAAAGAAACAGAAGCCAATTTTAATGGCCTATGACTCTTAAAGGGCCAATTCTAAAACAATTGGGGTATTGAGAAAAACTATAATACTAATGAACCAGAGGAAATAAGAATCTATACTCTACTGATAAATTTAAAAGAATAAATAAATAAAAGCTATTCCTGACATCAGTATCCTAACTAACAAATACAGAAGGAATAGTGAAGTTAGGAAAACTTAAATGGGTACTAAAAACTAGTGAATGAAAATATAATGAGAGATAGGATATTTACATAGATAATAGACGAGATAATTATTCCAGGCAGAATGTAAACTATTGCTCAATCTGGTTAAAAGGTTAATGGTAGTTATTTGTACCACTTTTGCAGAATTTACTTGTTTGATATTTTATCAAATTAAAAATTTATAAAGTAAGTACAACATATTTTTACTTTTATATTTCATCCAGATATGTTCCCTGTTACAGAAAAATAACTTCTTAACAGTTGAATTCTCCCTCACCCCAGGGTGACATCTAGGTAAAAAGTAACGAGAAATTCCTTACTTAGCTACAAAAGAAAATTCTTGTGAAACAATAATCTTTTTCAATAAATAGTTTTAGTTTTCTTTTCAGCACTTTCATGCCATTTCCATTTATGTGACTACAGAAAGCACAAAAATTACAATCCAAATAATCTTAAATATATAATAGATATGAGGATATGATGAACAATATCACATTTAGTTAAAATTTTAAAATACTTACACAGAATGAAAAACACTGAGCTTGAGTGAAATATTATTATAGAAAGAACTTTATCTTCTGATTTTCTTTCTTATACTCACAGCTTATTTCTAAAGCAAAAACTAAAAACACAATACAAATACAAAAGAAAAAGGACACACACAGGCACATCAACTATGGATGGATCCAACAGGAAGAAAGCTAAAAATCTTAGTTCACATGAATAGATCTGTGAGACAGATAGGGAGAATAGTGGTAGAATGTGTCTTAAAAGATATGTGAATATAACTGACTTGAAAAGAGAAATTTTGGGGAAAAGGAAGATATAAATTCACCAAGAGAGCAAAGAAGCAAGGGCGTGAGGTTGGAGGAAGACAGAAAAATGACTACTGGTGCTGAAAGTTGAAAGTGTGGACACGCGTTTCTCAGGGTTGAGAAACCTGAACACAGGGCCTCAAGGAAGTTTTGACATTACTTCTTTCCTCTGGGACAATAACTGAGACAATATATAAATGCTGCTCACAATTTATAATGTCTACATATATTTTTCTTCTCCAACATAGAGAAGAGTTCTGAATATTTACTGAAATCATTACATGGCTGTTTATCATTTATTATACTGCTCCTAGAGAATGTTATTTCTTTTTTGTTTAAAAAAGTACATTTCATAAATAGTTATAACTCTTACAGTGAATTTTCACCTTCCATAAAAAAGATAAGAGTCAGACATGACAGTGACTAAACCACCACCGTCTCTCTGTGCATTTTTTGCCTCATTCAACAATGCCGCATCACTCTGTTCCCCTCCCACAGCCAATTCTTTTTCTCACACTTCCTAACAAGCTATAGAAAAAAAGAAAGGAAGGAAAGAAGAGGAAAGAAGTGAAAAAAGAAAAGGAGAAAGAGAAATCACAGCAGAGCCATCTGTGGTTACCTCTTTGGGGGTCTCTTGCTGCTGCACAGACCCTGTGCGACCCCATAGACGGCCTCCCACCAGGCTCCCCCTTCCCTGGGATTCTCCAGGCAAGAACACTGGAGTGGGTTGCCATTGCCTTCTCCTTGGGGGTCTCTTAGTTGCTCACATTTTATAAGAGCAATTCTTGAAAAAGATGTTAGCAGTAGATAAATGGTTAACTCTCAGCAGGAAAGTCACAAACAGGTTGGCTCCAATGCTGTTAAGACTGATTTGGGCCCTAAAACTTAATCATTAGCTAGCTATTACACTAATCTAAACTATTTTGTACATCTCAGAAATCATACAGAATAATCAGACAGTACATATTTTAAAAGAACTTTTTAATTAAACCAATATATAATATAAAGAACTATTACATTATGGAAGGAGAATAGCTATAAAGATATAAATAGAGCTCTAAAACTTGAAAAGGAACCTTCTTCCTCAAGGCTAAAGTGCAGACCTTACCAAAGACAGTATGGCTGCAGTGCAGTGGATCCTGAAGTTCACCATGACAGAATCAAAAGATAGCAATGGTCAAATAAATCATAAAGAGTATTTCATTTAGAGATCACTACCACTTGTGGGATAGTGGGAAAGTTCAAAAATTTTTCTGTATTTTCATAGAATGGGAGATACTGCATCATGAGAAATATAAACCCAAATGCTGTCATTGCTTCTTCTAAAGCTGATATAATTTTCTCCTTCTTCATACAGTTGCATGAATAACTTAGTACATTATTTCAAACAAAATAACAGCTGTCAGATACATTTATCTGTTGCAAGACCCATCCTTCAGCATTCTTACAGAAGTTAGGAATGAGATAAGAAACAAAAAATAATAATAATAATATCATATGTAAATAGAGAAACTGCAGTATGGTTAAATTAATGGTTTAATTTCTTCTTACCAGAGGAGAGTGAAATAAAAACCTCATCAAAGGTATAAGCTATGGAATGAAATATCTCTTTTTAAAAAATAAGACATGGAAGATATAGTGAGTCCCTTTTTCCCATCCCCATATAACTGGTCAGGTTATTTTTTTTTCTTACATTAGTCCTTCAATAGTCTTATTTAGTGCTTAAGTAGTATTGAAACAACTCCTTTCTATTCTGTCCTTCCTGTGACTGTCAACATTCCCTGTATCTGTCTGCCTAATATATGCCTCTTTATCATGTGGACCAGTCTGATCTCTGGTTTTCACCTCTTTGAAATTACCAACATAAATGGCTGCCTACATCATATGTTCTAAACTACTACATCAATATGTGAAAGCAGAGTCTGAAAATTACTATGATTATCATTGCTACACAAGAGAGAGTCTTGAGTCTACCAAAAAGATATGGTTTTAGCAAAAAGGAAGAATTCGCTAGAGCATTGATTGTGTCAGGGGAGGGACTCCTTTTCAAAGAGCAAGTGGTTCCCTTATGGAAACAAAAGAATAATGTGACACGCTTTCCTTAACTGGGGCCATTGGGAGGGTAAACCCCCAAGCAGCAATTAATGCCCTTCAAGGAATTGTCCTAGGTAGAAGTTTCTGAGGAATCCTTCAACATGATACACAGTGGCACTAAAAAACCAATGACTCTAGACCAATCATCACGGATAAACATGCATTAAGCTGTGTTTATAGGCAAGGGAATGCATTGTCCTGAAATTTCTTTCACAATTCCTCATCATGCTAAGGGCCACATTTCAAGGATAACTTGTCAGAATTATTCTAACTGAGGGAGGAAGGAAGCATGAAACATTTAAAAAATGGAATACATAAAGATGAAACTGAACATCTTTACCTTGTTAATTGTCTCTGCCTGACATCTCTAAAATTCAAGGCCAAGTTCAGCCCTCAAAAGTATTGAAAGTAATCTTTGAAAACTATAACTCAGAAAGTAATGATCAAAACTCTGAAAACTTAACAAAACTATTTAATATTTCCAAAATATTTTTATCAATAATTTCCCTTGGTGTCTTATCAAGAGTTTTGCCATAATATATATAAACAAATGAAATTAGCTGTGATTGCTAGCCTACATCCAATGATTGACTTGTTACTATAAAAAAAAGTATATAAAGAGTTTATGGATTAATAAATATTTTTAATTTGTTATATTGTTTCCAGCTAATATATTCCATCTGTAGAAAAAAATTTGGTTTGGAAGTCATATAATAGTACTACATTTTTTAAAGTATAATTTTAAGAGAGCAATTAGGTATTTTTCTTTCCATTTAAGAGAGGTATCAGAAAATAGTCTTTATGTTTCAGTGATCTTGACTGTTGTAAGGTGCTGGGGTCCAGCCCCCACAGGATCCAGGGAAACCCGAAGGAGAAACGGCGTCGGCAATTGATTTAGAGAGGGAGAGACAGATAAGAATGTTGTAGATAAGCAAATAGAGAAGAGAAGAAAAGAGGCTGATATTCCTTGGTTTATACAGAAAATCAATAAAGTTTCAAGACAAGAGACTTGCACCGTCTACGTGAGGCCGCAGGTGCCTTCCCAGTCTCCCGGGGGAGTGAAGGCATGGGGGCCTTCCAGGTCAGGTCTTAGAAACCCAGGCAAATAAGTAGACACGGCGGATCTCTGTACTCCAGATGGGAACTAGCCTGAAAGAGAGAGTAAGAGGAAAATGATTGACACGAGGAGATCAAGCTCCTTTGATGAGCAAGATCCATAGCTTTATTTTTAAACAGTACTTATATACCTTCTTGTACATAGAGGGAAATGAAAGATGCAAGGCCATACAGAATCAGCCCAACATTCCAGCAATTTTGCCCTTATCAAAACCATGACTTTTTTCTGCATACCTTTCCCACAAATAATGCTGTGTACAGTATCTTCTGGCCTTGGAGGCCTGTGAACATTTTATGACCCTCTTTTGATAAAGGCTGCTTAACCAAAAAACTCATTTTCCCTTAAAGTGTTTTTTCTTTATATTTCTAATCTATGTCAGCCTTAGAAAGTGCCAAACAGAGTTACGTTTTTCACAGAGCAAAGGTGTAGCAAGTTACAAGAAAGAACCAATTAGCTCAAAAGTCTGACACGGTTAAATTCAAGGCTACACGTGTTTTTCTTGCATTCTCACTATGTTAACTAATGCATTCCCAGGTGCACAGTGGATAAGAGATATGGGAACTTAGCTCATGAAACAGTAAAACAGACAGATTCTGGTTTGGGGGTAGATGCTCGAGAAAGC
>SJYW01036483.1:84138-96894 GCA_006410735.1 Raphicerus campestris | reverse complement strand
GTGGGGAGGGAGGTGGGAGGGGGCTTTGGCATGGGGAGATCGTGTACACCTGTGGCTGATTCATGTCAATGTATGGAAAACCAACACAGTACTGTAAAATAGAATAAAGTATTAAAAAAAATAAATAAAGTAACTATTGATATGTATGTACTAATTGCCATTTTAATACTTGTTTTACAGTTTTGAGGGTAGCTCTTTTTTGTTCACTTGTTCTTTTTGTTTTTCCTTTTCCCATTTGATGATTTTTTTGTTTTTTTGTAAAACCATGCTTTTGATTTATGGCTACCAGAGAGTTCAAGTATGCTGANCTCCCCATGCCAAAGCCCCCTCCCACCTCCCTCCCCACCCCACCTCCTCAGATCATCCAGCCCCAAGCATCCTGTATCCTGCATTGAACATAGACTGGCGCTTCATTTCCTACTGTCTCTTATACACATCTCTACCAGAGAGTTCAAGTATGCTGACCCATGATATTTATTTGCTTCAAACTGATAGTTTGAAGTTCAAATGTATTCTCAAAGCTCTGCATTTCTATACTCCTCTCACCCACATTTTGTGATTTCAATGTCCTATTTTATATCTTCATGCTTATCATTTTACACTGTATTGTAGTTACAATTATTTTTATAACATTTTTATTGTTTTTCAATCTATGTACTAGTTAAGTGTAAAGAAGGAAATGGCAACCCACTCCAGTATTCTTGCCTGGAGAATCCCATAGAAAAAAGAGCCTGGTGGGCTACAGTCCATGGGGTCACAAAGAATCAGACACAACTGAGTGACTAACACAAAAACCCACTAGTTAAGCAATCTTCAATCCTTTCTTATATTTGCCTTCCCGTTTTCTGAAAGAATCTTGCTTCTTTTCCATTTAGAGAAGAGCTATCAATATTACTTTTAAAATAGAAATAATATTGCTGAATTATTTTAGTTTTTGTTTGTCTAAGAAACTATTTTCTATTCTAAATTATATTCTTGCTTATTAGAGGATTCTACATTGCAGATTTTTCCTGTTCACAATTTTGATCTAATCATGCCACCCTATTCTGACCTGGAAAGTTTCTGCAGAGAAACCAGCTGATAGTCTTATAGGGATCCCTCATAAATTACTCTTTGTTTTGCTTTTACTGCCTTTAGAATCTTGTCTGACATTTCCCATTTTAACTGTGACATGTCTTCTGGTGCCTTCAGTTTGAGTTCATCTTGTTCTGAACCCTCTGTGCTTCCCATGCCTGTATATCTGTTTTCTTCTTTAGATTTGGGAAATTTTCAGCCATAATTTCTTCAAATACTTTTTTCATCTCCTTCCCCCCTTCTTTTTTGAGAGTCTCTATATTATCCCATAGATTTCATGTGTTACTTTCTTTTCTTACTTTTTTTCTACTTATCTTTTTGTCTGCTGTTCTGATTGGTTGATTTACATTCTTCCATCTTCCAGATCACTTATTCCTTCTTCTGTTGAATTTAATCACCTATTCATCACTTTTAGATTTTTGTTTATCTCAACAATTGAATTATCTATCTTTTATTATTTCATCTTTATAGTTTTAGTTCCTTTTTTACTGCATTTTTATAGGTAATATTTCTTAAATCAGTTAAGAGTGTGAGGTACAGCTCCCAGTGCTAGGCTCTGCCTGTCCTGATTGCTTACAAGCTAGCTGGCAGGCATGCCTTACAAGTATTAATATAATCTAAGCTCCTCTAGTCTCTTTACTATGCCAGCAGTTTTCCCAGCAGGCAAATTTCTTGTCTCCTCCTCACAAGACTGCATGACTGGTACGCCCAGATTGTGGCTTGATCTGCTCACTCCCCAGAGTTAGCATTGCCTGTATAGACCTTCTCTTTTTGACAGATCTTTCCCAGAACCTCATTTCCTGATCTGAAGCTTATTAAAAAAAAAAAAAAAAAAAAAAAAAAAAAAAAAAAAACCTTATCCAGTTATATAGAGACATTTCTTGCAATTTTGGTTGTACAGTAGTTCTGTCAGCTTCTAGTTAGTTTTCTGTGAGAAATGCTTCACATATAGATGTATTTTTAATGTGTTTGTAGTGGAACGTTAACTCCATGTCCTCCTACTCTCCCAGTTTGATCCTACTCTCTTATAAGCATACTTTTTGTATAAGTCAAAAGCCTCCCATATTTAAACTAAATTGACTCTCTGAAGCAGCTGAAATTTTAAATATGGATATTCTTTGGATTCTTTATAAATGATATTTCTCTAAAATAAAAGACAGAATAAGTAAGATACAGAGATATTGGCTTTTTAATTGCTATCAAGTTATTTTGCTGGAATATAGAAGGTAGATCTTGTGTACTTAAAGTACTATTCAATTTCATTATGAGTAAGAATTCAAGTAGTTTGTAAATGCTTCTCAACATTATTTTAAGTTGCCTTTTTATTACATATAAGATGAATTTATCTTCTTTTCTTAGTGACAATTCCATTCCCTGGTGGCGCAGAGGTTAAAGCATCTGCCTGCAATGTGGGAGACCTGGGTTCGATCCTTGGGTCGGGAAGATCCCTGGAGAAGGAAATGGCAACCCACTCCAGTATTCTTGCCTGGAGAATCCCATGGATGGAGGAGCTTGGTGGGCTACAGTCCATGGGTCGCAAAGAGTCGGACACAACTGAACGACTTCATTTCACTTCACTCCATTCTTCTATCTGGATGAAGTGGGAATAAATTGATATTTTCCCAGTCTCACTGATTCTCTTACACAGCTACTAAACTGTACTAAGATCTCACCTCCAGTCAGGCCAAAAAAAATGAGAAGCCTTTCCCTTTCATTACTCAAACCTTACCCTTCTGAATATTCAGAGACCAACAATGAGTTTACACCAGCTAAACAATATGAATGGTGCCTGATATCTAAATGGATGGACATCTCTTTTTAGAAAATTGAAGTGTAATTTACTTACAATATTATATTGTTTTAAATATACAACACACTGCTTTAATATTTTGAGGTTGTATTCCATTTAAGGTTAACGTTCTCAGAAATTCTAAAATTATCCTCATGTTCTTTCACTAAATTATTTTCTGCTCACACTGGCCTAGTCAGTGTCTGATGTTTACAAATGAGAGCCCTGATGGGTTCACTTGCCCTGGACAGTGCATGCAGCTCCTGCCATCCTGCCCACTGGAGAGCAGAGAAATCACATTCACTGCCACTCTCAGTCTTCTATGTGACCTGTCACCATGGGGATGTCAGGTTGACCATCCACTTTTTCCTCAAAGTCTTCCTTTGTATTTCATGTAACTCGCCACCAGAGAAATCATTGGTAATGCTCAGTTCTTAAAATTCCTCTTAACTCCCCGGGGCTTCCCTTGTGGCTCAGCTATTAAAGAGTCCACCTGCAATGCAGAAGACCTGGGTTTGACCCCTGGGTTGGGAAGATCCCTTGGAGAAGGGAAAGGCTACCCACTCCAATATTCTAGCCTAGAGAATTCCAAGACCAGTATAGTTCATGGGGTCCAGTATAGTCGAAGGACTGTATAGTCCATGGGGTCGCAAAATGTCAGACACAACTGAGTTACTTTCACTCACTCACTCAAAGTTATAAAATACTAGCTATGTCCATTGTGTTTGTAGCTTATTTATTTTACATATAGTAATTTTTACATACTACCAGTTACCCCTAGCTTGCCCTTCCCCATTTTCCTTTCACCCTGGTCACTCCTAGCTTGTCTCTATATCTGTGAATCTGTTTCTCTTTTGTTACAATAATTCATATATTTTTCAGATTACAGATAAAACATACACCATGCAACATTTATATTTCTCTATCTGACTTATTTCACTAAGTATAACACCCTCCATATCCATGTATGGTGCTGCAACTGGCAAATTTTCATTATTTTATGGATAAGCAAAATCTGTTGTTTATAGTACATCTTTTTTAATCCACACACATTGATGAGCACTTTGGTTGTTTCCATATATTGGCTACTTTAAATAATGTTACTATAAACATTGGAATACCCATATATTTTTAAATCAGTGTTTGTTTGTTTGTTTTTCTGGGTATATACCCAGACATGGGAGAAGGGAACGGCAAACTGCTTTAGTAATGTTGCCTCAAGAACCCCATGAACAGTATGAAAAGGCAGAAAGATACAAGGATGATGAGCCCCTCAGGTAATTAGGTGGCCAATAATCTACTCAGGAAGAGTGCAGAAATAGCTCCAGAAAGAATGGAAAGGCTGGACCAAAGCAGAAAAGATGACCAGTTGTGGATGTGTCTGGTGGTATATATCAAATCTGATGCTATAAAGAACTGATGCATAGGAAATCTGATGCATAGGAAACTAGCACGTTAGGTCCATGAATCAAGGTAAATTGGATGTGGTCAAGCAGGACATAGCAACAGTGAATGTCGACATTTTAGGATATTTCTGTGAAGAACTGCAAGACCTTCTAGAACTAACAACAACAACAAAAAAAGATTTCCTTTTCATCATAGGGTATTAGAATGAAACAGTAGGAAGTCAGAAGATACCTGGAGTAACAGGCAACTTTGGCTCTAGAATACAAAATGAAGAAGGGAAAAGGCTAACAGAGTTTTTCCAAGAGATACACTGATTATAGAAAGCACTCTCTTACATAAACACAGAGACAACTCTATACATGGACATCACCAGACGGTCAACACCGAAATCAGAATGGTTATATTCTTTACAGCCAAATATGGACAAGCTCTATACAGCCAGCAAAAACAAGACCTGGAGCTGGTTGTGGCTCAGATCATGAGCTCCTTACTGCAAAATTCATGTTTAAATTGAAGAAAGTAGAGAAAACCAATAGGCCAATCAGGTATGACCTAAATCAACGCCCTTAAGATTATACAGTAGAGGTGAAAAATAGATTCAAGGGATTAGATCTGATAGACAAAGTGCCTGAAGAACTATGAATGAAGGTTCATAGCATTGCACAGGAAGCAGTGATCAAAATTATACCTAAGAAAAATCAGTGCAAGAAGGAAAGGTGATATCTGAAGAGACCTTACAAATAACTGAGGAAAGAAGAGAAGTGGAAGGCAAAGAGGAAAGGGAAAGATATACCCAACTGAATGCAGAGTTCCAGAGAATAGCAAGGAGAGATAAGAAGCTTTCTTAAATGATCAATCAAAATAAATAGAGGGGGAAAAATATAATGAGTAAGACAACAATTCTCTTCAAGAAAACTGGAGATATCTAGGGAAATGTCATCCAAGGATGAGCATGATAAAGGGCAGAAATGTTAATGACCTAACAGAAGCAGAAGATACGGTGGCAAGAATACACATAAGAATTTACCAAATAAATAAATAAATAAGATATTAAAGACCCGAATATCCATGATGGTTTGTTCACTCACCTAGAATCAGACAACCTGGAATGTGTAGTAAAATGACTTTAGAAAGCATTAGTAGGAAAAAAGCTAGTTGAGGTGATAGAATTCACCTGAGCTGTTTAAAATCCTAAAACATGATGCACTAAAGTGCTGCACTCAGTATGTCAGAAAATTTGGAAAACTCCCACAGGACTGGAAAAATCAGTTTCCTTTCCAATCCCAAAGAAGGATAATGTCAAAGAATGCCCAAACTACCACAGAACTGTGCTCATTTCACATGCTAGCAAGGGAATGCTCAAAATCCATGAAGCAATGCTTCAGCAGTATGTGAACTGAGAACTTCTAGATGTACAAGCTGGGTTTAGAAAAAACAGAGGAACCAGAGATCAAATTGCCAAGATTCACTGGATCATAGAGAAAGCAAAGGAATTCTAGAAAAAACATCTATTTGTCCTTCACTGACTACACTAAAGAATTTGACTGTGTGGATCACAACAAACTGTGGAAAATTTGTAAAGAAGTAGGACTAGCAGACCACCTTACTTGTCTCCTGAGAAACGTGTGCAAATCGAGAAGCAACAGGGTGTGAATCTAGAAGCAACAGTTAGAACTAGACATGGAACAATGAACTGGTTGCAAATAGGGAAAGGAGTACATCAAGGCTGTAGATTGTCACCCTACTTATTTAACTTCTATGCAGAGTACATTGTGAGAAATGTCAGGCTGGAGGAATCACAAGCTGGAATCAAGATTGCTGGGAGAATATCAACAACCACAGGTATGCAGATGGTACCATTCTAGTGGCAGAAAATGAGGAGGAACTGAAGAACCTCTGAATGGGGGTGAAAGAGAAGAGCAAAAAAAAGCTGACTTGAAACTCAGCATTCAAAAAATTAAGATGATGGCATCCAGTCCTATCACTTTATGGCCAAAAGAAGGGAGAAAAGTGGAAGCAGTGACAGATTTTCTTTTCTTGGGTTCAAAAATCACTGTGGAAGGTGACTGAAGCCATGAAATTTAAAGATGCTTGTTGTTTAGAAGGAAAACTATGACACACCAAGATAGCATATTAAAAAACAGCCAACAAATGTCTGTATAGTCTATGAATTTTCCAGTAGTCACGTGCGGATGTGAAAGTTTGACCATAAATAAGTCTGTGCACCAAAGAATTGATACTTTCAAATTGTGCTGGAGAAGAATCTGTATGCAGGTCAAGAAGCAACAGTTAGAACTGGATATGAAACAACAGACTGGTTCCAAATAGGGAAGAGAGTATGTCAAGGCTGTATATTGTCACCCTGATTATTTAAATTCTATGAAGAATACATCATGTGAAATACTGGGCTGGTTGAAGCAGAAGATAGGATCAAGATTGCTGGGAGAAATAGCAATAACCTCAGATACATAGATGACACCACCCTTATTGCAGAAAGCGAAGAACTAAAGAGCTTCTTGATGAAAGTGAAAAGGGAGAGTGAAAACGTTGTCAGAAGATCAACATTCAAAATATTAAGATCATGGCATCCAGTCCCATCACTTCATGGCTAATAGATGGAGAAACAATGGAAACAGTGACAGACTATTTTCTTGCACTCCAAAATCACTGAAGATGGTTGACTGCACCAATGAAATTAAAAGATGCTTGCTCCTTGGAAGAAAAAGATATGACAGCATATTAACAGCATATTAAACACATATTAACAGCACAACCTAATGGCATATTAAAAAGCAGAGACATTACTTTGCCAACAGAAATCCATCTAGTCAAAGCTATGGTTTTCCAGTAGTCACGTATGGATGTGAGAGTTGGAGCATAGAGAAGGCTGAGCACAGAAGAATTTATGCTTTGTACCATGGTGTTGGAGAAGACTTGAGAGTTCCTTGGACTGCAAGGAGATCAATCCTAGAGGAAATTGGTCCTGAATATTCATTGGAAGGATGGATGCTGAAGCTGAAACTCCAGTACTTTGGCCACCTAATGTGAAGAACTGACTTATTTGAAAAGACCCTGATGCTGGGAAAGATTAAAGGCAGGAGGAGAACGGGACAACAGAGGATGAGATGGCTGGATGGCATCACTGACTCGATGGACATGAGTTTTGGTAAACTCCAGGAATTGGTGATGGACAGGGAGGCCTGGTGTGCTGCAGTTCATGGGGTCACAAAGAGTCGGACATGACTGAGTGACTGAACTGAACTGAACTGAACTACTCCTTGGAAGGAAAGTTATGTCCAACCTAAACAGCATATTAAATGGCAGAGACATTACTTTGTCAACAAAGGTCTGTCTGGTCGAGGTTATGGTTTTTCCAGTAGTCTTGTATGGATGTGAGAGTTGGACTATAAAGAAAGCTAAGAGCTGAAGAATTGATGCTTTTGAACTGTGGTGTTGGAAAAGACTCTTGCAAGTCCCTTGGGCTGCAAGGAGATCCAACCTGTCCATCCTAAAGGAGATCAGTCCTTGGGTGTTCATTGGAAGGACTGATGTTGAAGCTGAAACTCCAATACTTTGGCCACCTGATGCAAAGAGCTGACTCATTTGAGAAGACCCTGATGCTGGGGAAGATTGAGGGCAGGAGGAGAAGGGGATGACAGAGGATGAGATGGTTGGATGGCATCACCAACTCAATGGAAATGAGTTTGCGTAGACTCTAGCAGTTGGTGATGGATAAGGAGGCCTGGAGTGCTGCAGTTCATGGGGTCGCAAAGAGTCAGACATGACTGAGCAACTGAACTGAACTGACTGAAGTAAACATGGATACTGAAGATTAGATTCATAAAGGTACAAAATTAGTAACAAATACCAAGAAACAAAGATTAAAAATCTAGAGTAGAAGTTAGACTCGCAAAAATGCAATATATGTGGAATTTAGAAAGATAGTAATGATGACCCTGTATGTGAGACAACAAAAGAGACACAGATGTATAGAATGGACTTTTGGCCTCTGAAGGAGAGGGAGAGGGTGGGATGATTTGGGAGAATGGCATTGAAACCTGTATAGTATCATGTAAGAAACGAAGTGCCAGTCTATGTTCGATTCAGGATACAGGATGCTTGGGGCTGGTGCACGGGGATGATCCAGAGAGATGATATGGGGTAGGAGGTGGGAGGGGGTTTCAGGATTGGGAGCTCATGTACACCCGTGGCTGATTCATGTCAATGTATGGCAAAACCAATACAGTATTGTAAAGTAGAATAAAATAAAAATAAAATTTTAAAAAATAAATAAATAAAATTAAAAATAAATAAATAAAATTTTAAAAATAAAATAAAATAAAAATATAAAACAAAATCAGTTAAAAATTATTTAAAAATATACATATGAAATTTGCTTTAAAATAGGGTCTTTTTTGGCAAGGTAATAGTAGGCTATAAAACAAAACTAAAGGAGTAATAAAGAACTTAAAATTTAAAAAATTAAAAAGTGATAACAGTAAAATATATCTAGGAATTTCTCTGGAGCTATCAAGGGCAGTGTGGGGTCATTTCAGTTTCAGTTAGTTCCTTCTTCCAGCTTGTACTTCTTAAGGTCTATAGGCCCCTTCCAATGCTTAGTCAATGTTAACTGCAGGGTTTTAATCTGTTGCACCTGTCACTTCCAGAGTGGTTTGCCCTTCTTTGTTCTCTTTTGGCTTCCTCTGTTTGAAAGTCTCTTCCACGTCTAATTTCCGCCCTGACACAAGAGGGCAAATGTGGTCACTTATTTATGCTCATTTGTTCAGTTGTGTTTTGAGGAGGGAGGAACCCTGCAATTATCACTGGTGTATGTGGGGAGTGCTCACAGTGTACAGACCACACTGGGTTTGCCCAAGCTCACGGCTTGTGCTTTCTGGTTCTACACTGCTCAGGCTGCAGGGTGCTCTGCAGGGCACTGTCCAAAACGGGCCCTGGGTTTCATGCACGTCTCAGGTCTAATCCACTCGGGTTCAGGTTCTCGGGTACTCCACAAGGGCACACACTCTGTTGGGCGTGCATTCTGTGCCCTTCCTCTTAATCAACTCTCTGGTCTCAGGTGTGCCATGTGTCTCCTCGGGGAAGCTGATCTCAGGCTATGACCCTCCTGGCAGATGTCAACCATCCAGGATCTCAGGAAGACATGGTTAGCAACTGAGGGCCTGCTCACAGTTTGGTGGAGGATGCCGGTCTCTGAGGCCGAGATTGGAGCAACCCCTTGCCTTCTGGCTCTGGCTGTCGCCCACGTGCCTCTCTGCCTCTGCCGGGACACGGATTGTATGCAGCTGGCTAGCTCTCCTTTGGTGATCACTCAATCCTTTGCTCTGTGAGTGGGCCAGGCTGCGCATTAAGTTAGAGCAGTTCGCAGGAAAGTTCTTTCTCTCTCTCTTTCTCTGGCTATCCACGGTTTGGGCTACTGTCTCATGTTAGCTCCCTCAGATTCTCCTCAGGGCATTCAGGCCTGGTCCTTACCCTAAGCATGCAGCCAGTGCCTCCCTGTCCAGCCTCCAGTGGCTGATGCGAGCATCTGATCTACTTCTCTGCTGGGAGTTTTGGTTAGGCACCTATTTTATGGTGTTTTTTTTTTTTTCTTCTTCTGCCCAGTTATGTTGCTCTCTGAGATTCCAAAACTTCCCACAGATCTGCCGGTGAGAGGGTTTCCTGCTGTTTGGAAACCCCTCCTTCATGACTCCCTCCCCAGGATGGGTCTCCATCCCTAACTCTTTTGTCACTCTTTTTGTCTTTTATATTTTGTCATATCTCCTTTTGAAGAGAAGGGGCTGTGTTTCTGGGCAAACGTTGTTTTGTGGAAGTTGCTCAGCATTCAAATGACCTTTTGATGAATTTGTGGGGGAAAGTGGTCTCCCCGTCCTATTCCTCCACCATCTTGGGACCACCCTCCCAAGTCAATTTTTAACCTAACATTTAAAAGGTGTTAAAAGGGAATTTCTCCCATTATATTTGACACTCTTTCTTTTAAGTACACCTGAGCTGTCTCAGTATGATTTAGTCAACCTGTGAACTTGAAATGCAAAACAGCAGAAATTCTTTCTTAATTAGAAAAATATAAAATAAGTATTTATTAAACACATTTGATATGATGAACATGTAGATTTACATCAGTAATCATTAGGATATCTGAAGTTCTCTAATTTGTTAATTTCACTTTCCCTCTTCTTCCTAGAGGATGTATCAACTCTATATGAAAATTAAAAGGAAAGCCAAGTTGGAAATTAATATTTTCTTAGGATGCCATTAACTATTATAAAATGCAGATGTCGTTGAGTAGCCCATTTCAATAAGCAGAAACTCTCTCACTGATCTCTCCTCTGCCTTCTGGGGCATTATTTACTTAGTTATTTAACCACTCACCACCGCTCCCTTCACTGCTCTAGGACTGTAGAAATAATTTTATTACAATGTTTTCCACACTTTCAGTTCCAAGTCAGTTCAGTTTGGTTCAAGAGCTCAATCATGTCCTACTCTTTTTGAACCCATGGACTGCAGCATGCCAGGCTTTCCTGTCCATCACTAATACCCAGAGCTCAAACTTGCTCAAACTCATGTCCATCGAGTTGGTTATGCTATCAAACCATCTTATCCTCTTTCGTCCCCTTCTCCTCCCTGCTTCAATCCTTCCCAGCATCAGGGTCTTTTCAAATAAGTCAGTTCTTCACATCAGGGGGCCAAAGTATTGGAGCTTCAGCTTCAGCATCAGTCCTTCCAAAGAATATTCAGAATTTATTTTCTTTAGGATGGACTAGTTGGATTTCCTTGCAGTCGAAGGAATTCTCAAGACTCTTCTCCAATACCATAGTTCAAAAGCATCAGTTCTTCAGAGTTCAGCTTTCTTTATAGTCCAACTCTCACATCCATACACAACTACTGGAAAACCGTAGCTTTGACTACATATTGGCAAAGTGATGTCTCTACTTTATAACATGCTGTCTAGGTTGGTCATAGCTTTTCTTCCAAGGAGGAAACATCTTTTAATTTCATCACTGGCTGCAGTCACCATCTGCAGTGATCTAGGAGCCCCCCAAAATAAATTCTCTATTTCCATTATTTCCCCATCTATTTGCTACGAAGCGGTGGATCGGATGCCATGATCTTTGATTTTTGAATGTTGAGCTTAAAGCCAGATTTTCACTCTCCTCTTTCACACTCATCAAGAGGCTCTTTAGTTCTTCTTTGCTTTGTGCCATAAGGATGGTGTCATCTGCATATCTGAGGTTACTGATATTTCTCCCAGCAATCTTGATTTCAGCTTGTGCGTCATTCAGCCTGGCATTTCACATGATGTACTCTGCATAGAAGTTAAATAAGCAGGGTGACAATATACAGCCTTGATGTACTCCTTTCCCAATTTTGAACCTGTCTGTTGTTCCATATCCACTTCTAACTGTTGCTTCTTGACCTGCATACAGATCTCTCAAGAAACAGGTAAGGTGGTCCGGTATTCCAATCTATTGAAGAATCGTCCACAGGTTGTTCTGGAAACTGTTCGTTCCACAGTTCCACAGTATCCTGTGCTTAAAAACTAAAACCTACTTAGTCATCAAAGTAATCTTCCATGAAAACTGCTTTCCAGTCTACAACCTATCGATTTTCTATATGAAATTAGTTTAAAATATGAAAGAAAAAATATTGCCTATACTCAAATAGACATAGCTAAAATAAACTGAGTCACTTACCATTCTTTAGATTATAACTAAAAGAAGCTTCTAATCAGATGTGGTAATCTTTTTTCCTTTACCTTCAGCATAGCAACAGAATGGAATCAAAAAATGTTAACTATTATTTATCAGTTAGGCTTTACATCAGATGATTTTTCTGAAGGCTGAAGCTTTGCCTGTATGTATTGTACCTGTAGGAAAACTCTATCAAAAAAAAAAAAAAAAACCTTGGCAGGTATTTTATTTCACCAACTCCTAAAATAAAATAATAATGTTATCAGTTAGCAACTAATGCAATAGTTGAATCACTGTAGCTTTTGGAAAATTGAAATTATTTGCCTATCTCTGGGCCTGCCCTATCTTCTCATTTTTATGAACAAATATTCAATTGACATTTAACTAGCTAGAGATTGATAGTGTTTTTCCAGTTTCAAAAATCATATATTTGATTTTTGGTATCTAATTTTCTTCCCAGTAAAATGAGAATTATACTGATTAGCTAGCATATAATTGACATGAAATATTTATTGACTTAATTAACAATAGCCATTATTTATTAAATTCAAACCAGATGTGCTAGCTGCATTAGCATTATCATTCTTATCTTGCATGTGGGAAACCTAAGACTAGAAAGTTGCAGAAATGGGATTCAGAGCCTGGATTGCTTTCTACAGTATCTCCCTGCCTCTCCTAAGAAATGAAGCACCAGTCTATGTTCAATGCAGAATACAGGATGCTTGGGGCTGGTGTACGGGATGATCCGGCGAGGTGGGGTGGGGAGGGAGCTGGGAG
>SJYW01036483.1:14030-26307 GCA_006410735.1 Raphicerus campestris | reverse complement strand
GGAAGGAGGTGGGAGGGGAGTTCAGGATGGGGAACACGTGTACACCCGTGGCAGATTCATGTTGTGTGGCAGAACCAATACAATACTGTAAAGTAATTAGCCTCCAATTAAAATAAATAAATTTAAATTTTAAAAAAGAATAATTTTGGCTGTCATAAAGAGAATGGATTTAGGACGGATAAAGATAAGAGGCAATTGAGTAACCCAGGGGGGAAAATAAGACAGGTACTCAGTGTAAGTAACAGTAGAAATGGGGAGAATAGGCAAAGATTGAAATAGTTCAGACTTTCAAGGTGAAGGCAGGGAAGTAATTAAAGATGATAGGTTTCTGGCCATCTGGTAGAGGTTTGTACCATTTACTGTGATTAGAAAGACTGAGATACTATCAGATTTGGTGCAGTGGGATCAAGAGTTCAATTTTAGCCATTCAGGCGTGCACTGAATGCACTCAGCAGTGTCCGACTCTTTGCGACCCTATGAACCACAGCTGGCAAGCAGCCAACCAGGCTCCCCTGTCCACAAGATTTGCCTGGCAAGAATATTGGAGTTGGTTGCCATTTCCTCCTCCAAGGAAGCCCATTTTAGCCATATGTTATGTTCATATTCTTATTAGACATTCAAGTTTGAACAAAATTAGGTGGTGGACATTACTAGTTTCATGCTCAATAGAGAAGACTGGAAATATAAATTTGAAACCCATCAACACATAGATGGCATTTAAAGCCCTGAAACTGTATTATCCAGAGAAGCAGTAAAAACAGAAAAATATAGCCTCTGGTGAGAGCATAAGAGTCTCAGATTTTGTATTTCTAAAATTTCCACACACCCCAGTTATTCTGAAATGCACCCAAAGGGGAAAGCTAATAATTTCATTCTAAATGGTTCCTATTAGTAAAGGGCTAAAGAAAGCAAGAAAAAAATGGGTAAATAGAAAGTGATCAAAAAAAAATCTCGATTTAGTCAAGGGGTTCAAAAAGACACTATATTGTATATCTAACACAAAAACACCTGCTTCACAATCTGAATCTACTCATTCCTGGAAAACCAATGAGAAAATTTTCAAACACTAAAGAATCCAGATGATTTCTCTGTAATTTCTCCAGAGTAGCAAACTCATAAGATACAATCACAGAATAAGGAGCAAGGCAACCCGGTGCTCTGTGACAATCTAGAAGGGTAGGAAGGGGTCCAGCATGTGAGGGAGGTTCAAGAGGAAGGAGACATATGTATACTTATGGTTGATTCATTTTGGTGTATGGCAGAAGCCAATACAACACTGAAGCAATTATCCTCCAAGTAAAAATAAATTAAAAAAAAAAAAAGAATAAAGAGTAGGAGAGTAGGAAAGTTACTGTGCAAGAATGGAATTAAGTATATATGACAATTCATATATATTTTTGTTTTCAAACAAAGAAAATGAGTATTTTTCATGTTGGGCTCTAATTATAAAGTCAAATTACAACTTTAAAGAACTTTTTTTAAAGAAAAAAGAAAACTATAAAATAAAAAGGAAGACATGAAAATATATGTTTAAAATTGAGATCTTTAGTCAAAGTGAATATTTTCAACTATCCATACATTTAAAATTTTGATAGACAAAAATCTCAATTAATTGATTTTGTTTCTTAGTTCAGTTCAGTTCAGTCTCTCAGTCAAATCTGAGTCTTTGCGACCCAATGAACTGCAGCATGCCAGGCCTCTCTGTCCATCACCAACTCCCAGAGTTCACCCAAACTCATGTCCATCGAGTCGGTGATGCCATCCAGCCATCTCATCCTCTGTCATCCCCTTCTCCTCCTGCCCCCAACCCCTCCCAGCATCAGTTTCTTATTATCCTTATTTAAAACAATATATAATAATATATACATATGCAGTATGTATTTAATTCTAAAGGAACTGGTTGAAACAGGGAATGTGCTTACCAGATGTTTTATCAAGTATCTGTATTAGCTCTCCCAAAATTGATTAAAATGAACATTGTTATACCATACAGATTTCCTAAATTGACTGAAATAGTAATGGCTTATTTATTTGAATGTTTACAGTCTGTCAACCAATACAAATGGTTAATTCATTTAACCATGGTTCCAAATAGGAAAAGGAGTACATCAAGGCTGTATACTGTCACCCTGCTTATTTAACTTCTATGCAGAGCACATCATGAGAAATGCTAGGCTGGATGAAGCACAAGCTGAAATCAAGATTGCCGGAATAAATATCAATAACCTCAGATATGCAGATGACATCACCCTTATGGCAGAAAATGAAGAAGAACTGAAGAGCCTCTTGATGAAAGTGAAAGAGGAGAGTGAAAACGTTGGCTTAATAAAGCTCAACATTCAGAAAACGAAGATCATGGCATCCAGTCCCATCACTTCATGGGAAATAGATGGGGAAACAGTGGAAACAGTGGCTGCTTTTATTTTTTTTAGGCTCCAAAATCACTGCAGATAGTGACTGCAGCCAAGAAATTAAAAGACCCTTACTCCTTGGAAGAAAACTTATGACCAACCTAGAAAGCATATTAAAAAGCAGAGACATTACTTTGTCAACAAAGGTCCGTCTAGTCACTATGGTTTTTCCAGTAGTCATGTATGGATGGGAGAGTTGGACCATAAAGAAAGCTGAGTGCTGAAGAATTGATGCTTTTGAACTGTGGTGTTGGAGAAGACTCTTGAGAGTCCCTTGGACTGCAAGGAGAGCCAATCAGTCCATCCTAAAGGAGATCAGCCCTGAGTGTTCATTAGAAGGACTGATGTTGAAGCTGAAACTCCAATACTTTGGCCATCTGATAGGAAGAGCTGACTCATTTGAAAAGACCCTGATGCTGGGAAAGATTGAGGGCAGGAGAAGAAGAGGATGACAGAGGATGAAATGGTTGGAGGGCATCACCGACTCAACAGACATGAGTTTCGGTATACTCCAGGAGTTGGTGATGGACAGAGAGGTCTGGAATGCTGCAGTCCATGGGATCGCAAAGAGTCAGACACAACTGAGCGACTGAACTGAAATGAATTCATTTAAACTCATACTAACCCTCTAAATATGTGTTGTTACTATCCTCCTGTTATAGATAAGAACTCTGAGGCACCAAAATGTTAGGTAATTTTCTCAGGTTTACACAGCTAATAACTGGACTCCCTGGAATTTCAGTCCAAAATATCTGGCTCCATCAACTTCACACTATACTATGTCTTAAATATAGAATATAGTGATTACTATCACACAAAAATGGATAATTAAAATTGTTTTATTGCTCAGTGATGAGAAGGCATCACAATTAAACAGGTATTATGAGGCAATCAATCTGTGTTCATGTATTTTATTAAAGTAATTACTGATGGTATGTACTTCTAATTAAAAGGAGCTCTTATAACTTATGATCGATCATAAGCCAAGTTATAAAAACTTCATTCCATAATCTAGGACTTAAATAGTGACCTAGGAGACATTGAATTGTCATGAACATGAAGTGTCTGAATTACTTACCATGGCTATTAAGTCAAAGGCACATTAGGACTGTTTAATAAAAATATAGATCTTATGATCTTCAACTTATTGTTTTAGAGCTTTGGAAATAACATTCTCTTCCGCAGATAACTGTTTTGACTTTGGATATCAGAGGCAATTATTAGAGACACTTTATTTAAATGATATCTGCTCAGAAAAAAATTATTTCAAAAATTCATAGGTGTACTATTAATGGCAAGATGATTTTACAGAATTACATGCTATAATTTGAGTATTGAAAATGCATGTTACTTAAAAGCAGTTTTTATTTGAAATACATTCTCTACCTAGAGAAAAAATTCTAAAAATACTTTTTCTCATTTCCCTGTACTAACAGCTTTCCTTTGTACTAAGTAACTTTTACATTGATTAAATTTCTTCTGGTGACATATCAGGATATTGACTAATTATCCAACTATCTTTTTTACAGGATTTATCTGTGGCACTTAACTAAAGTCAATCAGATATGGTCTGAATGGTTTAGCAAACTGTTCTGAATGAGTTGGGTTTTCTAGAAACACTAGGAAATTTTGTTCAAATTGTTCAGAATAGTGAATTAATAGTTGCTTTTTAATGTTTCTCTAGGACAAAGACCTACCTGCAGGTTGATTTAAAAAGTCAGAACAAGTAGTAAGAATTTCTGACAAGTTTCATCCCCTCACCTGAAGTCACATGTTCAAGAAGGAGGAGTCCCGTTGAGAATCTACACCTTAGTATATATCAGGAAAAGCAGAATTCACAGTGGCACTGCAGAGAAAACATGAGCAAGCTGCAGCCCTGCAAAGCAAATTTCCACAGGATCTATTGTCCAAAGTGTAGGCTCCACGTTGGTCAAGAAGCAGAACATAAGTGGAACTCTCTCTGGATCACAGTAATGTTAATCTTTAATATCTCTTGGAAAATAGTGTGCCTAAGTTGGTAAAACAAATTGTGGGAAGTAAATGAGAGAGAACTTGGACCTACAAAGACTGATTCCTCTGATTTTCTTTCAGGATGTTTAGAATAAATATTATAAACCTCTGTATAGAAATTCTCCTTTATATCTTTATTATGAAGGAAATATTGCTTTATTCTCTCCCATAGTAAAGAGGAAGATATGAAGTTATGTCTCAATTTGTGATTTCAGACATTTTCATCCAGCAGAAATAAAAGAGGGAAATGTAGATTAAATTAAAAATAAAGAACTGAAATGTAATATTGTATTCATTAAGACTTTGAAGCTAGGAAAGACAGACAATTTTGTTCCATTTCTAAACCTCATAGATGCATGAAAAATAATTTGAAGATTTCCTATGTTGAGATTGTAATAGACAGAAGGATTTTTTTTACCTTCCTGAATTAATCTTTGGAGGCTACAGTGATATTGCAACAAGTTAAGAAATTAACATGTGGCATTGACTTAATTTTTTTTAATTTTTAGATTTTGTTTTCTTATAATTTTAACTGAAGCTCTGTTTTATTCAGAATTTAGGCACAATTACACACACAGACCTGTCTGTCAAAATAAGTATTAATTAGTTATTCATCCCCGTGTTTAGACATTATATTGCTCTAATGGTGTGTGACAGCTTGCAATACACTTCAGAGTTATTTTTTTCTTTCTAAGAAGGTACATCAATGATAGAACCCAAGCTCAAATCATGACTCTTGGAAAGCTATTTCTGAGAAAATTACCAAATGACTCTCTCAAAACAGCTATCTTAACCAGTATACTCAATTACTCTTCTAAATGTGTCTACTTTTGAATCACAGCCACAGTTTAAAGTAATTTCTTCCTAATATTCAAGAAATATATTTGAAGTGTATAGCAAACCAGGAAAGCACAACTTTTTCTACTATATCTATACAGAGAGAGAGAGGCAAATCAGTGTGATATTTAACCTATTTTTCAATCATGTATTTTCTTTCAGTCATTTTTAATGGAAGAGTTCTGGATATTACTTGTTGAGAAATGATCTTTTTATACCCAGTGGTAGGGAAAAAATGTAGGTGGACTATTGATAATCTGTTTGACTGTTAAAAGTTTTTGACAGCTCTGATATGCTCATGCATGTCTAAAGGAAATCTATCTGTATCACACTACTAAATCATGATGAGTTTACTATTCCTTTGAATAGAAACTAATATTTTCAATTATTTTTCACCAAGCTAAATAAATGTTATTTGCAACTATGTAGATTAAATGAAAATCTTTTCCACTCATCTGCCACCTTCTATCATCCTATTTAGAGGATCATAAAATAGAAGCCTTAGTCTTTATTACTTTTTATTTTTTTAAGTGCTTACTAACAAAGTGGTTGAATCTGTCTGCCAATGCAGGAGACTTGAGTTCAATCCCTAAGTCAGGAATATTCCCTGGAGTAGAAAATAGCAACCCACTCCAGTATTCTTCCCTGGCAAATTCCATGGACAGAGGAGTCTGGCAGGCTCACTAAGAGGAGGACGTGACTGAGCAACTAACACTTTCACTTCACTTTTACTTTTAGTGAAGTGAAATCACTTTCAGTGATTTTTCATCATTATTCATAGTGTGAAATTTTTATTCAAAAATTATGTATACATAAGGGGATATACATATATATAAACATATACATACTTAGGTGAACTGCATTAGGTATTATAGACCACTGCTTAGATGGGAGGAGTTGTTAAACATTTACTCACATGGTGCATGATTATAATTTCTTATTAGAATAACTATAGTAACTAATGATTATTGAGACATCCTACATTCCAAGCATTGTTCTGAAAACTTTACACTCATTCAATCTTCACCCCAACTCCAAATGATTTTTGTCCCCATTTTTACAGATGAGAAAACTGAGCCCAGAAGTGTGATGTAACTTGTCTGAGATTGCACAGCTAAATAATTTGTAGAAATATAAACAAACTCTCTCTGCCTGTGCTGTCATACTCCACGCTACACTGGCCCTCTGTAAATCTCTCTAAACATGATATCAAACAAAAAGAGTTTATCAGTTCAGGCAATCTCTCTTTAAGCAATGAACATTCAAGAGGTAGTTAAAAGAATGAGCAGAACTTGCAGAATAAGCAGGAGTCCAGAAAAGGAGAAGGGTTCCCAGGGCTTTAGATAGAAATGAATCTGACTTGTCAAAGTGAGAGAAGGCTAGTAGTCAATATGTGTAAAGTGATCGTGAAATGAGAATGAGGCCTTGTGCAGGTTCATCTAGGCCATCTTAAAGAATTAGAATATTTCCTAAATGTAATGGAAAATGACTGGCTAGGTTTGGGCACATGGATAATGTGATTTTACTTAATCTTGTAAAAATGTAAAGGCATAAAACTAGAAGTAAGGAATAAAGATTATTGCAGAATCTAGAATAGAGATGACAATGATTTGGACTAGGGCACTGATCATGTAAGTTTTTAGAGTGAGAGGACAATTAAAATATATTTTTGCATTAAAATTTACAAGTTTTGGTGATGTTAGTTATTGGGGATGAGAGAGATAAGTGTGCCAAGGATAAATGCCAAATCTCCTGCATATCAAACTGGAAGACCAAAGGTGCTATTCACTAGGATATGCGAAAAAAGGAATACTCTTCCTTGTTCTAACATTAGCCAAATAATTATATCATATAGGTGAATCCACTGACCAAGTAAAATAACATGTTCACTGTATGTAGTCAATGAAAATTATAAATAATCATAGAAGCAAATCTATTCCAAACTTTCAAATTTACAGATGAGAAAATTCAGACCCTTAGTAAAACTCCCTAAGTTTAATATAAAAATATATTAAACACATCACCATAAAAGAACCTACAAATATCAGATTACTTGGCTGTAATTTTTACTAATAACATAAATTTGCTACCTTTGTTTAGTTCTATATTTCTTTAAATTATTCAGATAGTCTTTGTTGACAAGTTTCTCCTCTTCTTTTCCTTTCTCCTTTTCTTCCTCCTCCTCCCATTCATCCTCATCTTCCTTCACCTTCTCCACCTGCTCTTCTCTTGGATTTAACACTGAAGGATTATGGACCAGAGTAATTATACTTCTCTACATGGCTTCATTCTGCTTGGCTTCTCTGACCATCCCAAACTGGAGATGGTCCTGTCAGGAGTTGTCACTGTCTTCTACTTAATTACCTTGGTCGGTAACACAGCCATCATTCTTGCATCTCTCCTGGATTCCCATCTCCACACACCAATGTACTTTTTCCTCCGGAATTTATCTCTCCTAGATCTATGTTTCACAACCAGCATCGTACCCCAGATGCTGGTTAACTTGTGGGGACATGATAAGACCATCAGCTATGTGGGCTGTGTCATTCAGCTCTATGTGTACATGTGGTTTGGCTCCATCGAGTGCCTTCTCCTAGCTGTTATGTCCTATGATCGTTTTACAGCTATCTGTAAGCCCTTGCATTATTTGGTCATCATGAACCCACATTTATGCCTCAAGATGGTTATCACAGTCTGGAGTATTAGTTTGGCCAATTCTGTGGTATTATGTACACTCACCCTGAATTTGCCTAGATGTGGAAACAACCTTCTGGATCATTTCTTGTGTGAGTTGCCAGCTATGGTCAAGATAGCCTGCATAGACACCACAGCAGTTGAAATGTCTGTTTTTGCTTTGGGCATTGTCATTGTCCTTACACCACTCATCCTTATTCTCATATCCTATGGCTACATTGCCAAAGCTGTGCTGAGAATGAAGTCAAAAGCAGGCCAGAGAAAAGCAGTTAATACCTGTGGATCTCATCTCACTGTAGTGTCCATCTTTTACGGAACTATTATCTACATGTACCTGCAACCAGGTAACAATGCCTCCAAGGACCAGGGTAAGTTCCTCACTCTCTTTTACACTATCATCACTCCAAGTCTCAACCCTCTCATTTATACCTTAAGGAATAAGGACATGAAGGATGCACTGAAGAAGCTGATAAGAGTTGACCACAAATTTACAAAATCAAGCAGAAACTGGAAGTCATAGAAAAAAATTAGCGTGGATAAGGCAATAAAATATTTTCTAGTTGTCTTTTATTTTTAGTAAGGCAAGTAATCCCTAGATCACAAAGGTCAATTAATATAATAATTTTTGTATATAAACGTTTTTTGGATACAAACAATATTACAACCATCCTATTTAGCTCTTTCATGCCTTTATATGCATGCTCAGTCACATCGACTCTCTGCAGTCCCACAGACTGCAGTCTGGCAGGCTCCTGTGTCCATGGAATTCTCCAAGCAGGAACACTGAAGTGGGTTGCCATTTCCTACTCCAGGGGATCTTCCTAACCCAAGGATTTTGAAGCCTGGCAGGCAGATTTTTTACCACTGAGCCATCTGAGAAGCCCTATATGCCTCTAATCTTTGGCATATCTCCAGGAAAAACAAGCCATAGAAATTTTTATTTTTGCTTGTAATGTAACAGAGGGAATATAAACATAAACTTGAATGCATTTAAATTATTGGGGTCACAAAGAGTTGGACATGACTGAGTGACAACTGAACTGAACTGAAGCCCCATCAAAAACTGTTCTGGTTATCTAGCTATGTATTTTCAGTGCTAATGCTTAGATCTTCAGAAATGCAGACCTGAATGAATAGCTTCATATATGTTATGAGTTGTATATAAAATAATATGCTAATGGTTTTCTGCATTAAATCTCTTATGATACCATTCAAACATATATACTTCTTTTGTGCAGACAATGCAATCCCAGTTCAGTTCAGTTCAGTTGCTCAGTCGTGTCCATCCGATTCTTTGCGACCCCATAAATCACAGCACGCCAGGCCTCCCTGTCCATCACCAACTCCCGGAGTTCACTCAGATTCACGTCCATCGAGTCCATGATGCCATCCAGCCATCTCATCTTCTGTCGTCCCCTTCTTCTCCTGCCCTCAACCCTTCCCAGCATCAGAGTCTTTTCTAATGAGTCAACTCTTTGCATGACGTGGCCAAAGTACTGGAGTTTCAGCTTTAGCATCATTCCTTCCAAAGAAATACCAGGGCTGATCTCCTTCAAAATGGAGTGGTTGGATCTCCTTGCAGTCCAAGGGACTCTCAAGAGTCTTCTCCAACACCACAGTTCAAAAGCATCAATTCTTCAGTGCTCAGCCTTCTTCACAGTCCAACTCTCATATCCATACATGACCACAGGAAAAAACATAGCCTTGACTAGATGGACCTTAGTGGGCAAAGTAATGTCTCTGCTTTTGAATATGCTATCTAGGTTGGTCATAACTTTTCTTCCAAGGAGTAAGCGTCTTTTAATTTCATGGCTGCAGTCACCATCTGCAGTGATTTGTCATAAGCACCACTTGAAACAATTCACTTTTTTTCAATGAAATTTGATCATTAACAGCATGAGTAAAAGATCTCTGTTTTTTAAGTCTGTTACATCTTTATAATGATACGAGGAAGTGAGAGGGCACCAAAAAACAATTTTAAAGATGACAACACAGTCATATTCATTTCTTATTTATGTATGAAACATTTTGTTCATGATTATCCATCTCAATGGAAAGAAGAGTATGGCTAGTTTGAGATTAGTTAGGCTTTTGGGGAGATCTGTGGACAGTTTTATGTGATTTTTTTTAGAAATATAGATTTGTAAATTTGTATGTAGTGGAGTTTCATATGATGAATAAATACCTTCACTTATCTTGATATAACTTTTTAGTTTTATATATATTATGAAACTTATTATGAAACTATTGTGATACTTTTGAATTAAACTTTGATATTTTCTATGCAATACCTTTCTCTCCTGCTGCTGCTGCTAAGTCACTTCAGTCATGGACAACCCTGTGTGTTCCCATAGACGGCAGCCCACCAGGCTCCCTTATCCCTGGGATTCTGCAGGCAAGAACGCTGGAGTGGGTTTTTCTAACAGATTCCATAATTTAAAATTGTAATCAATCTAAATACATAGTATTTCCTCCTCTATCACTTCATAATTCTTGAACTGTAGAAAAGAGTCACTAGATAATTTTACTTTCCCGGGCAGAACAATGTGATGACTCACATAAAATATATTTAACATGATATAGTATATTGTCAGTGTTCTTATTGTCTGTCTACTACATGTTTTAGAGTTACCTTCAGAAACAGTTCACCAGCCTATAAAAAAGTTCACCAGCACACAAAATGTAAACTATGTGATCCTGATTTATATAGTCTGGCCACCCCACCCATTACATTTAACAAGAGGAAAAAAATAAACCAAAATGGCAGGCAGAAACATAAGGGGAAAATAAACAATAGAGATACAGAGCAAGCAGCAAACAAAAAATAAAACAGCAGTACTGAATCCTCATTTATCAATAATCACCCTAAATATAAATGTATTGAATTCACCAATCAAAAGACACAGAGCATCTGGAGGGATTACAAAATAGGACCTACCTATATGATGCCTCCAGGAGATTCACCTCAGCCCTAAAGACAAATATAGACTCGAAGTGAAGGGATGAAGGATGATACTGTAAGCAAATGGCAGCCAAAAGAGAGCAGTGTAGCCATACTTATGACATTAGATTAAATAGACTTCAAGCAAAAAAACAAACAACAAGAGACAGAGATCAACATTATAGAATGGTAAAGGGGATGATTTACAAGAAGACATGATAGTTACTTATATATATGAACCTAACATAGCAACACCAAAATATATAAAGCAATTATTAACAGACTTAAAGGGAGAAATTGATAGGACCACAATAATAGTAGAGAACATTAACATCCCACTTACAGCCATGGGTAAATCATCCAGACAAAAGAAAATAGGGAAAGGGCAGCCTTAAGTGAAATGTTAGACCTATTGATTCAATAGATTTATACAGAACATTTAATCCAAATTCAGAATAATACACATTCTTTCCAGGCGTACATGGAAAATGCTTAAGAATAGAATATATGCTGTGATACAAGTTTCAATAAATTAAGAAGACTGAAATCATATCAAGCATCTTCTGTGATCATAATGGTATGAAACTGGAAATAACTATAAGAAGAAAGCTGAAAATACCACACAAATATGTGGAGACTGAAAAACATCCTACTGAACTACTACTTGGTCAATAAAGAAATCAAAGAAGAAAGCAAAAAATATCTGAAGACACACAAAAATGAAAATATGACACATCAAAATCACTGGGACACAGAAAAAGTAGTTTTGAGAGGGAAGTTTATGGCAATATAGGCCTACCTCAAGAAATAAAAAAAATCTCAAATAAAAACGATAGTCTCTTTAATAAATGGTGTTGGGCACTCAGCCATAAAGGAGAATTAAATGATGCCATTTGCAACAACATGGATAAACCTAGAGATTACCATACTAAGTAAAGTCAGACAGAAAAAGATAAACTCCATAAAATAGGACTTATATGTGGAAACTAAAACGAGATACAGATGAACTTATTTACAAAACAGAAACAGACTCATAGACAAAGAAAACAAACTTTGGCTACCAATGGGGACAGGGAACGGGAGAGGGATAAACTACAAGTTTGGAATTAGCAGAAAGAAACTAGTATATATATAAAACAGATAAACAACAAGGTCCTACTGTATAGCACAGGGAACTATTTTCAATATTCTGTAATAAAATATAATGGAAAAGAATATGTATGTGTGTGTATATATATATAATCTGAATTGCTTTGCTATATACCAGAAACTAACACAAAATTCGGAGAAGGCAATGGCACCCCACTCCAGTACTCTTGCCTGGAAAATCCCGTGGATGGAGGAGCCTGGTAGGCCTGCAGTCCACGGGGCCACTAAGAGTCAG
>SJYW01036483.1:0-10470 GCA_006410735.1 Raphicerus campestris | reverse complement strand
GAGAAATTATACTTCTCTACATGGCTTCATTCTGCTTGGCTTCTCTGACCATCCCAAACTGGAGATGGTCCTGTCAGGAGTTGTCACTGTCTTCTACTTAATTACCTTGGTCGGTAACACAGCCATCATTCTTGCATCTCTCCTGGATTCCCATCTCCACACACCAATGTACTTTTTCCTCCGGAATTTATCTCTCCTAGATCTATGTTTCACAACCAGCATCGTACCCCAGATGCTGGTTAACTTGTGGGGACATGATAAGACCATCAGCTATGTGGGTTGTGTCATTCAGCTCTATGTGTACATGTGGTTTGGCTCCATCGAGTGCCTTCTCCTAGCTGTTATGTCCTATGATCGTTTTACAGCTATCTGTAAGCCCTTGCATTATTTGGTCATCATGAACCCACATTTATGCCTCAAGATGGTTATCACAGTCTGGAGTATTAGTTTGGCCAATTCTGTGGTATTATGTACACTCACCCTGAATTTGCCTAGATGTGGAAACAACCTTCTGGATCATTTCTTGTGTGAGTTGCCAGCTATGGTCAAGATAGCCTGCATAGACACCACAGCAGTTGAAATGTCTGTTTTTGCTTTGGGCATTGTCATTGTCCTTACACCACTCATCCTTATTCTCATATCCTATGGCTACATTGCCAAAGCTGTGCTGAGAATGAAGTCAAAAGCAGGCCAGAGAAAAGCAGTTAATACCTGTGGATCTCATCTCACTGTAGTGTCCATCTTTTACGGAACTATTATCTACATGTACCTGCAACCAGGTAACAATGCCTCCAAGGACCAGGGTAAGTTCCTCACTCTCTTTTACACTATCATCACTCCAAGTCTCAACCCTCTCATTTATACCTTAAGGAATAAGGACATGAAGGATGCACTGAAGAAGCTGATAAGAGTTGACCACAAATTTACAAAATCAAGCAGAAACTGGAAGTCATAGAAAAAAATTAGCGTGGATAAGGCAATAAAATATTTTCTAGTTGTCTTTTATTTTTAGTAAGGCAAGTAATCCCAAGATCACAAAGGTCAATTAATATAATAATTTTTGTATATAAACGTTTTTTGGATACAAACAATATTACAACCATCCTATTTAGCTCTTTCATGCCTTTATATGCATGCTCAGTCACATCGACTCCCTGCAGTCCCACAGACTGCAGTCTGGCAGGCTCCTGTGTCCATGGAATTCTCCAAGCAGGAACACTGAAGTGGGTTGCCATTTCCTACTCCAGGGGATCTTCCCAACCCAAGGATTTTGAAGCCTGGCAGGCAGATTTTTTACCACTGAGCCATCTGAGAAGCCCTATATGCCTCTAATCTTTGGCATATCTCCAGGAAAAACAAGCCATAGAAATTTTTATTTTTGCTTGTAATGTAACAGAGGGAATATAAACATAAACTTGAATGCATTTAAATTATTGGGGTCACAAAGAGTTGGACATGACTGAGTGACAACTGAACTGAACTGAAGCCCCATCAAAAACTGTTCTGATTATCTAGCTATGTATTTTCGGTGCTAATGCTTAGATCTTCAGAAATGCAGACCTGAATGAATAGCTTCATATATGTTATGAGTTGTATATAAAATAATATGCTAATGGTTTTCTGCATTAAATCTCTTATGATACCATTCAAACATATATACTTCTTTTGTGCAGACAATGCAATCCCAGTTCAGTTCAGTTCAGTTGCTCAGTCGTGTCCATCCGATTCTTTGCGACCCCATAAATCACAGCACGCCAGGCCTCCCTGTCCATCACCAACTCCCGGAGTTCACTCAGATTCACGTCCATCGAGTCCATGATGCCATCCAGCCATCTCATCTTCTGTCGTCCCCTTCTTCTCCTGCCCTCAACCCTTCCCAGCATCAGAGTCTTTTCTAATGAGTCAACTCTTTGCATGACGTGGCCAAAGTACTGGAGTTTCAGCTTTAGCATCATTCCTTCCAAAGAAATACCAGGGCTGATCTCCTTCAAAATGGACTGGTTGGATCTCCTTGCAGTCCAAGGGACTCTCAAGAGTCTTCTCCAACACCACAGTTCAAAAGCATCAATTCTTCAGTGCTCAGCCTTCTTCACAGTCCAACTCTCATATCCATACATGACCACAGGAAAAAACATAGCCTTGACTAGATGGACCTTAGTGGGCAAAGTAATGTCTCTGCTTTTGAATATGCTATCTAGGTTGGTCATAACTTTTCTTCCAAGGAGTAAGCGTCTTTTAATTTCATGGCTGCAGTCACCATCTGCAGTGATTTGTCATAAGCACCACTTGAAACAATTCACTTTTTTTCAATGAAATTTGATCATTAACAGCATGAGTAAAAGATCTCTGTTTTTTAAGTCTGTTACATCTTTATAATGATACGAGGAAGTGAGAGGGCACCAAAAAACAATTTTAAAGATGACAACACAGTCATATTCATTTCTTATTTATGTATGAAACATTTTGTTCATGATTATCCATCTCAATGGAAAGAAGAGTATGGCTAGTTTGAGATTAGTTAGGCTTTTGGGGAGATCTGTGGACAGTTTTATGTGATTTTTTTTAGAAATATAGATTTGTAAATTTGTATGTAGTGGAGTTTCATATGATGAATAAATACCTTCACTTATCTTGATATAACTTTTTAGTTTTATATATATTATGAAACTTATTATGAAACTATTATGATACTTTTGAATTAAACTTTGATATTTTCTATGCGATACCTTTCTCTCCTGCTGCTGCTGCTAAGTCGCTTCAGTCATGGACAACCCTGTGTGTTCCCATAGATGGCAGCCCACCAGGCTCCCTTATCCCTGGGATTCTGCAGGCAAGAACGCTGGAGTGGGTTTCTCTAACAGATTCCATAATTTAAAATTGTAATCAATCTAAATACATAGTATTTCCTCCTCTATCACTTCATAATTCTTGAACTGTAGAAAAGAGTCACTAGATAATTTTACTTTCCCGGGCAGAACAATGTGATGACTCACATAAAATATATTTAACATGATATAGTATATTGTCAGTGTTCTTATTGTCTGTCTACTACATGTTTTAGAGTTACCTTCAGAAACAGTTCACCAGCCTATAAAAAAGTTCACCAGCACACAAAATGTAAACTATGTGATCCTGATTTATATAGTCTGGCCACCCCACCCATTACATTTAACAAGAGGAAAAAAATAAACCAAAATGGCAGGCAGAAACATAAGGGGAAAATAAACAATAGAGATACAGAGCAAGCAGCAAACAAAAAATAAAACAGCAGTACTGAATCCTCATTTATCAATAATCACCCTAAATATAAATGTATTGAATTCACCAATCAAAAGACACAGAGCATCTGGAGGGATTACAAAATAGGACCTACCTATATGATGCCTCCAGGAAATTCACCTCAGCCCTAAAGACAAATATAGACTCGAAGTGAAGGGATGAAGGATGATACTGTAAGCAAATGGCAGCCAAAAGAGAGCAGTGTAGCCATACTTATGACATTAGATTAAATAGACTTCAAGCAAAAAAACAAACAACAAGAGACAGAGATCAACATTATAGAATGGTAAAGGGGATGATTTACAAGAAGACATGATAGTTACTTATATATATGAACCTAACATAGCAACACCAAAATATATAAAGCAATTATTAACAGACTTAAAGGGAGAAATTGATAGGACCACAATAATAGTAGAGAACATTAACATCCCACTTACAGCCATGGGTAAATCATCCAGACAAAAGAAAATAGGGAAAGGGCAGCCTTAAGTGAAATGTTAGACCTATTGATTCAATAGATTTATACAGAACATTTAATCCAAATTCAGAATAATACACATTCTTTCCAGGCGTACATGGAAAATGCTTAAGAATAGAATATATGCTGTGATACAAGTTTCAATAAATTAAGAAGACTGAAATCATATCAAGCATCTTCTGTGATCATAATGGTATGAAACTGGAAATAACTATAAGAAGAAAGCTGAAAATACCACACAAATATGTGGAGACTGAAAAACATCCTACTGAACTACTACTTGGTCAATAAAGAAATCAAAGAAGAAAGCAAAAAATATCTGAAGACACACAAAAATGAAAATATGACACATCAAAATCACTGGGACACAGAAAAAGTAGTTTTGAGAGGGAAGTTTATGGCAATATAGGCCTACCTCAAGAAATAAAAAAAATCTCAAATAAAAACGATAGTCTCTTTAATAAATGGTGTTGGGCACTCAGCCATAAAGGAGAATTAAATGATGCCATTTGCAACAACATGGATAAACCTAGAGATTACCATACTAAGTAAAGTCAGACAGAAAAAGATAAACTCCATAAAATAGGACTTATATGTGGAAACTAAAACGAGATACAGATGAACTTATTTACAAAACAGAAACAGACTCATAGACAAAGAAAACAAACTTTGGCTACCAATGGGGACAGGGAACGGGAGAGGGATAAACTACAAGTTTGGAATTAGCAGAAAGAAACTAGTATATATATAAAACAGATAAACAACAAGGTCCTACTGTATAGCACAGGGAACTATTTTCAATATTCTGTAATAAAATATAATGGAAAAGAATATGTATGTGTGTGTATATATATATAATCTGAATTGCTTTGCTATATACCAGAAACTAACACAAAATTCGGAGAAGGCAATGGCACCCCACTCCAGTACTCTTGCCTGGAAAATCCCGTGGATGGAGGAGCCTGGTAGGCCTGCAGTCCACGGGGCCACTAAGAGTCAGACACGACTGAGCGACTTCACTTTCACTTTTCACTTTCATGCACTGGAGGAGGAAATGGCAACCCACTCCAGTGTTCCTGCCTGGAGAATCCCAGAGACAGTGGGCCCCCGTCTATGGGGTCGCACAGAGTCGGACACGACTGAAGAGACCTAGCAGCAGCAGCAGCAGCAACACAACATTGTAAATCAACTATACTTCAATAAAAAAATGAATAAATTTTTTTTAATTTAATAATAAATGTTGGGAAAACTGCACATCAACATGCAAAGAAAGAAGCTAGACCACTATCTTACACCATATAACAAATCAACTCGAAATGACTTAGTCAACGTAACACCAGAAACCATAACACTACTAGAAGAAAGCATAGGCAGTATGTTCTGTAACACTGGTCTTAGAAATATTTTTCTGGATATGTGACCTCAGGCAAGGAAAACAAAAGCAAAAGTCAAGACGGAACTACATCAAACCAAAAAGATTCTGCACAGCAAAGGGAATCAACTAAAGTAAAAGACAACCTGGCAAATGGAAGATTTTTGCAAATCCTATATATATTTGCAAAATATATAAAGAACTCATACAACTTAACAACAACAAAACCTGATTAAAAAATTGTCAGAGTACCAGTGCAAGTTTGATTTATGAAGCAGGGCACTCAAAGCTGATGCTCTGGGACAAGACACAGGGATGGGGTGGGGAGGGAGACGGGAGGGGGATTCAGGATGGAGGGACACATGTGTACTCATGGCTGATCCATGTCAATGTTTGGCAAAAACCACCACAATATTGAAAAGTAATTAGCCTCCAATTAAAATAAATTTTAAAAATTTTAAAAGGTCAGAGTATCTGAATAGACATTGTCATGTCCAACTCTGTGTGACCCCAGAGATGGCAGCCTACCAGGTTCCACTGTCCCTGGGATTCTCCAGGCAAGAACACCAGAGTAGGTTGCCATTTCCTTCTCCAAGGCATGAGAGTGGAAAGTGAAAATGAAGTTGCTCAGTGGTGTCCGACTTCGCGATCCCAAGGACTTCAGCCCACCAAGCTCTTTCATCCATGGGATTTTTCAAGCAAGAATACTGGAGTAGGTTGCCATTGCCTTCTCCAAAGAAGACAAACATATGGCCAATAGGTACAAAAAAAGATGTTTAACATCACTAGTTATCAGAGAGATGCAAATTAAAACCACATTGAGATATCATCTCATAGCCATTAGTGTGCACACTATCGAAAAGGTCATAAGTAACAAGTATTGGAGAGTATGTGGAGAAAAGGAAACCCTCATATATTGTTAGTGAGAATATAAATTCGTACAGCCACTACGGAAAACAGAATGGAGATTCCTTTTAAAATTAAGAATAGAAATACCATATGTTTCAGTTATTCAACTTCTGAATATTTATCTGAGAATATTAAAATAGTAATTTGGGAAGATATATGCAACCCTCTGTTCATCACAGCATTATTTACAATAGTCAAGATATACAAACAAGGGATGAATGGGTAAAGAAAATGTATAAATATATGACTGAATACTACTTAGCCATAAAAAAGATGAAATCTTGCAACTTACAACAATATGAATGAACCTTAAAGGTGTAATGCTAAGTAAAATAGTCAAATGTTGAAAAACTTATACTGTAAGATTTCACACATATATGGAATTAAAAAAATGAATAAATAAATAAAAATAAATGAAGAAACCAAACCAAACAAAAATAGACACATAGATCCAGAGAATAGAGTGGTGGTTACCAGAAGGGAAAAGTAAAATGGGTAAAGGAGTATCAACTGATGAATAAAACTATACTTTTGTAGTGTATATAAAAGTCAAAATGTAATATTGTACACATGAAACTTATGTAATGTTATAAACCAATGTTACCTCAAAAATAAAAATTTTTAAATATTTATATACAAAAAAATTAATCAATTAACTTAATATGATAATATTGTGGGTTTTTCTTAACATACCACATATGATGATAATTTTTTCAACTAGATGATGGATCCATGGGGTTATAGTATTATTCACTCTATTTTTGTGCATGTTAGAAAGTATCTGTAATAAAAAGTTTTTAAATGTCTTAAAAATCTCTTTGAAATATATTAACAAGCTCTTCAATGGTTAGAAATTTCTTCTTGAAGCCATATTTCCATTGTTCTCATCCAGAATTTTACAGTAATGTATTATATTTGTTCCTTTGCAAGTCTTTTGACTATTATTCTTCTCAGCAACAAATACATCAATTAATTGAAATTATTGTTTAAATTTTCTGTGGTCATAAATCTTTCCATGTTCAAATTTTTCTTCTGGATTAACTTTTCAGCATTCATTTAAATGCTTGTTTTTATTTTTAACGAAGGACAAGTAAAGCTGAGATAAACAGACTATGCCAAGCTTTCGCAGAACATATCCTAGGAAATTCCTGAATGCCTCACCTTGACCTGATCATAATAATACTTAATTACTTCTGTGGGTCACCAATCCCCAGGGCTTTCAAAATGTCTAGAAATCAAATTACCAACTTTCTTAGATATCATACCCATGAACTATCTTTTACCCATCACACTTCTCTTTCTGTAAGGTTAACAAATACCTAAAATATGCCCAATAAAAACATAATTGCTCAACTCAATTATTCTCAGGGTGGAAAGACAGAACACAATATAATAGCTTTTATTCCATAGTCCCTTTTCCTAAGATCATCTCCATATTTTTCTCTGATTGGTTCTAATTAACCACCCAGCCAGTTTATAATGGCTGGTTCAGACCAGGAAATCCTTGGATTTAATCAGACCATTAAATCCATAGTGATTTAATGTTCCAAATAAAAGCAACTCTACTAACTAAACTAACCATTGCACCTTGAGGAGTGGTGGACTAAGAAATCCAGAGCGGGAAACAGATATTAAGGTTCTTCACACAGCAGATAAGTGATTAATTCTTTCAACATCTCTCTTTTTTTAAGACTGTAATCTAAACATACATTTTTCAAATTCAGAGATTCACAAACACACAGGGAAGATGAAATGTCATCTTGACTATGATTGGTTTCATTTAAAATCATTCTTGGAATTTCCTGGCAGGCCAGTGGTTAAGAGTCTGCACTTTCATTGCTCTAGGTATGGGTTTGATCCCTGGTTGGGGAACTAAGATCCCACAAGCTGCCCAGTGTAGCCAAATAAATAAATAAATAATTTTCTTAAATAACTGAGTGAAGTGAAAGTCATTCAGTCTTGTCCAACTCTTTGTGGCCCCATGGATTATATAGTCCATGGAATTCTCCAGGCCAGAATACTGGAGTGGGTAGCCTTTCCCTTCTCCAGGGGATCTTCCCAGCCCAGGGATCGAACTAGGGTCTCCTGCATTGCAGGCAGATTCTTTACCAACAGAGCTTTCCCTCATTTGTTAAACAAAAACCATATCATAAATAGGTTAAATTTGAAGATGCTGTGATACTCAATATTTGAATAGTGATGGATTTTATAGAGTAACAGCTACTGCAAGTCAAATACATATATACACATTTTGTCCAATATCAAGCCCAATTAACAAAAAAGATGTTCTTATTTATCTTTGCAGTATATGCATAGATTTGCTTATCTTTCCATGAATATTTTCTATATTTTGTAATTTATTTAAATTGGAGGCTACTTTACAATATTATGATGGTTTTTGCCATACATTCACATGAACCAGCCATGGGTATACATGTGTTCCTGTACATCCTGAACTCCCCTCCCCATCCCATCCCTCAGGGTCATCCTAGCCCTGAGCGGCCTGCCTCATGCATCAAACCTGGACTGGTGATCTGTTTCACATATGATAATATACATGTTTCAATGCTATTCTCTCAAATCATCCCACCCTCGCCTTCTCCCACAGAGTCCAAAAGACTGTTCTTTATCTCTGTGTCTCTTTTGCTGTCTCACATATAGGGTCATCATTACCATCTTTCTAAATTCCATATATATGTGTTAATATACTGTATTGGTGTTTTTCTTTCAGACTTACTTCACTCTGTATAATAGGTTCCAGTTTCATCCACCTCATTAGAACTGATTCAAATGCATTCTTTTTCATGGTTGAGTAACATTCCACTGTGCATATGTACCACAGCTTACTTATCCATTCCTCTGCCCACGGACATCTAGGTTGCTTCCATATCCTAGCTATTGTAAACAGTGCTGCGATGAACATTGGGGTACACGTGTCTCTTTCAATTCTAGTTTCCTCGGTGTATATGCCCAGCAGTGGGATTGCTGGGTCATAAGGCAGTTCTATTTCCATTTTTTTAAGGAATCTCCACAGTGTTTGTTGTATTGGCTGTACTAGTTTGCATTCCCACCAACAGTGTAAGAGGGTTCCCTTTTCTCCCCACCCTCTCCAGCATTTACTGTCTGTAGACTTTTTCATAGCAGCCATTCTGACTGGCATGAGATGGTACCTCACTGTGGTTTTGATTTGCATTTCTCTGATACTGAGTGATGCTGAGCATCTTTTCATGTGCTCATTAGCCATCTGTATATAATTAATACTAGAAAATATGAAATTACAGTCAACAAATATTAAGTGAGTCCCTACCTTTTATCACTACTAAAATAGATACTGGAGATACAGCAGAGAATAAAAATCTGCTGACAGATTTTACAGAAATATCATTAGATGAATCAATAAACAATTGTCCTAACTTGGAAGAAATATTTCAACTTCATGCTACAGAGTAGGTTATCAATATGCTAATTGCTTATCTACAATTAAGTGTATAAATCAATGGTTGAAAAATCAGGAAATTATAATCTGAGAATCTCTTGTACTTATGTTTAAGAGACAGAGGTGTCTCTAAGAAGGTAAAACCATTTTATCAACAAATTCATTTTCTCATAGCAAGATTTATTCTGATGTCATTTTTAAAAGATATATAATGGAATAATCTATAGGATTTTTTTTAAGCCACACAACTATGCTCCTGCTGCTGCTAAGTTGCTTCAGTCGTGTCCGACTCTATGCGACCCCATAGAGGGCAGCCCACCAGGCTCTCCTGTCCTTAGGATTCTCCAGGCAAGAACACTGGAGTGGGTTACCATTCCTTCTCCAGTGCATGAAAGTGAAAAGTGAAAGTGATGTTGCTCAGTCCTGTCCAACTCTTTGCAACCCCATGCACTGCAGGCTACGAGGCTCCTCTATCCATGGGATTTTCCAGGCAAAAGTACTGGAATGGGGTGCCATTGCCTTCTTCAACACAGCTATGCCATCTCCCAAAGAAATGGAATTATATTTGCCTAAAGACTAGAGCTCAGACAAGATTAAAAACAAGTGCCCTATAAAATTAGAAAATCTAGAATAGGATGCTCAGAAATTTGGGTCAGTCTATCATTTCATGTACTCTTTATGGAGGAGCCTGGAAGGCTGCAGTCCATGGGGTCGCTGAGGGCCGAACACAACTGAGCGACTTCACTTTCACTTTATATTTTTGTGGGTTAACATTTTGTAGTGTAGTGTCAAAATTGCAGGTGCAAAGAAAGAAATAGATATAGTGACTTTGATGGAAGCAAAGATGCTGAAAGTAACATCTTTACATTTAAAAAGTATAAAAGATATTTTAAGTGTAGGATGTGAAATGCCCACTGAAAGTCTGCAATAAAAAAACTCACTAGCAAATAGTCCTATGTCCAAGTAAATTGTCTTTTATATATGAAAGAAACA
>SJYW01036478.1:50485-77373 GCA_006410735.1 Raphicerus campestris | reverse complement strand
GTGAAAGAGGAGAGTGAAAAAGTTGGCTTAAAGCTCAACATTCAGAAAATGAAGATGATGGCATCTGGTCCTATCACTTCATGACAAATGGGGAAACAGTGGAAACAGTATCCACACAGTTAAAGGCTTTGGCATAGTCAATAAAGCAGAAATAGATGTTTTCCTGGAACTCTTGCTTTTTTGATGATCCAACGAATCATCAAAATAATAGATTATAGTATCTGTAAAAATAACTTTTGTATGCATTCAATTCAGTTCAGTTCAGTTGCTCAGTCGTGTCCAACTCTTTGCGACCCCATGAAATGCAGCACGTCAGGCCTCCCTGTCCACCACCAACTCCTGGAGTTCACTCAAACTGAAGTCCATCAAGTGGGTGATGCCATCCAGCCATCTCATCCTCTGTTGTCCCNACTCTTTGCGACCCCATGAAATGCAGCACGTCAGGCCTCCCTGTCCACCACCAACTCCTGGAGTTCACTCAAACTGAAGTCCATCAAGTGGGTGATGCCATCCAGCCATCTCATCCTCTGTTGTCCCCTTCTCCTCCTTCCCCCAATCCCTCCCAGCATCAGAGTCTTTTCCAATGAGTCAACTCTTTGCATGAGGTGGCCAGAGTACTGGAGTTTCAGCTTTAGCATCATTCCTTCCAAAGAAATCCCAGGGTTGATCTCCTTCAGAATGGACTGGTTGGATTTCCTTGCAGTCCAAGGGGCTCTCAGGAGTCTTCTCCAACACCAGGAAACCAAAACCTCCATGTGACTTGCTTTATTTCAATATTTCCTTTATTATGCTGATTTAGAACCAAACCCACAATATCTTTGAGACATGCCTATATTGTACCATAACCTTGTCTTGGACTTCAGTTGGTACTAACCTGCTGTATAAGTTTGGGGTGTCACTACCTGGCCCTATTAAGTGAGTTGACCTAAAGGAGTGGTTCTTTGGCTCCAGACCAGTATCATTATCATCATTTGAGAACTTGTTAAAAATGCAAATTATTGGTCCCCACTTAAACCCACTGAATTACAAAATAGAGGCGTGGGCCCCAGCAATCTACATTTGAACAAAGCCTCTTATGTGTATGTTATACCCATTAAAACTACAAATCACTGCACTAGATTTTCTGCAAAGTGTTCTCAGCATGAATATTCTCTGGTGACACAAGTTACTTTACAAAATAGGTAAGTTCCTGGCCCCCTATCTGCAGGTACTTGTCTAGCATCTATGTAGCTCCAATGACTTCAACTAGGACAGTTACTCATGAGAAAGTATTACAGGTCAAATATTAAGAAGTTGTATGTATTAGAGGAGGTTATTAATATTTTAGACTTAGAATTATGTTGTTTGGAAAGCATTAAAAATGAGAGACAGTCTCACACAAAAAAATCAAAGGTTAAAAATACAACATGTTATTAATTAAGGAATCCGTCACAGACTTAAGATACTGGGATAGGAGAATAAGGAACAATCTGATAATTTATTCCAACTGCTTCATTTTGTTAATAAGAAATCTGAAGTACAGATAAGAGAAATAAATTGTCTCAAGAGTCAGAGAAAAGACAAAACATTCTGAATCTTCACGTACTAGGTGATTTGAAAATATTTGTTGAACTGTATCAAATGCATTTATTGAATAGAGGTCAAATTAGTTTCTATATGTACATGATTCTGTGGTCTTCACTGAGCAATTTAGATATAGCTTTAAAACATTCATGTAAGAATCTATTTACTATGTCATTGCCTAGAGACATTTTTGGAACTTCTAGGATTAACTTTCAACTCAAAATTATCTGGAAATGAGTCATGGTTGATCTGTTCCATCATATCATGACTTTTCATTATACCATGAATCAGAAATTTGATCTCAGATCTTTCTACATGGTTGCACCTTATGTAACGTTAGCTACAGCTGATAGCAGATGTGGCCTCATGCCTGAAAACAATGCAAAGCAACAAAAACACAGTTTTCCAATGATTACCCTTTATAGTTCCATTTAATTTCTCATAAAAATGTTACTGAAAGATGACACAGTTAACCTGTATCAGTTTGGTACGGTATTGAAATATGATTTAAAAATAAAATGTCTTTGAAAATGTTTAGTCATTGAGGTATACAGCATGGATTACATGCCATATGATTTAATAAGACCAAATAGTCTTTTCTAATGTACATCAATTTAAAAAAATTCATTCAATATACATTTTTCACTTAGGATGAGTATGGTCAAGGTGACACACCTTGAGAATATAAAGATAAGTAAGACAATACCCATGTCTCAAGAAATTCATAGTCCAAGACATCAGGAAAACATATTATCATTGTAATAAAATTACTTTTTTAATCTAAGTATATATAGAGTTCATCCATTCATTTCAGTGACTAAGTCTATGATAATTTAATTCAGAATTTTTAAGGTAATATAAATTATGAATAGTTGTAGCATCACTGGATATTTAAGCAAACCATAATTAAGATCAAGGACCAATTAATGTTTGAATTTTTCTGATATTTCAGGTAGATAATCATTATATTAACATATTATTTCATTTCTTTTGCAACAAATTTATAACATAAATATTACCTATGTTTTGAAGATAAGGAAATGGAAAGCAAGAACTTTTAATGACCTTTTAAAGCCCTACATCTAGTCAATGAGGGCTACAGGATCAAATCCTGAGTGAAAGTTTTTTCTACATAATGAGAATACTGTGGTTTTAGGGCAAAAGAGTGAAACATAGCAATGGTGAGGAAAAGAGAAAGAAAGAGAATGTGTACATGAAGTCCTTCATATATAGGGGAAAGCAAGTGATTTAGTCAACCTGATAACCCAGTAAATATGTGACAACCTAGATATCACCAAATTTCCAAGGAACAGGAATTTTAGCCAATATAGGAACAAAAAATGAACTATTTTTTATTCTCTTCTGTTACTTTTGTAGCCTCAAGTCATCTGGAATATATTACATTTTTATATTATATTACTTTAATTTTAATAATTGTTTAAAAATTATGCCACAGAGAACAGGATAGCCATGGGAAGTAGTGAGCCTCACTATCCACAGAACCAATTTTCAGACTCTAAATAAAGTTGGAATGTTATTAGTGTAATCTACTATTGAAAAAGGATAGAATAATTTATCACTTGCACACACTGGCTCTGAGTAACCATAATGATGAATTTTGTAACACCTCCATGGAGGAACCTTACTCTTTGTCAGTTCAAAATTATTCTTTCCTTAATGTCTCTTTCCCCACAGGGAACCCCTAGGAGCATATATGGAGAATCACAACTGTAGCCCCAGAAAGAATGGTAACATTTTATTCTTTCCAATAAGATGAAATTCAATTATTTTTAATTTTAGAAAGATGATATTTTTTGGAAGATTGGCATCTTTGCCATCCTTGCAATTAATGTTGCCACAGTGCATTATTGCTTTTTGATACCTTTGAGCACTATGTCCCTCTCTGGCTTAAAAACTTGCTAAAACCGTCTTAGTATGGGATAAAAATTTCACTATATTTTGGCACTTGCTTGCCTCTTGCAATATCATATCCTTGCTCACATCCATCTTTGCCCTGCATTTATTGTCTACCTATTCTTAAAAACAAAACAAGACCAAAAAAAAAGAAAACAAAAACCAAAACTATTTGCTCTCATCTCTCCGTAGATGTTGTATTGATCCTAGGGCCCGGGACACTAGTCATTCACTCATTCACATTTCTGACACTGTGGATTTCTCCATCAAAATCAAGGTCAAAAGTTGCAACTTTTGTGCAAACGTCTTCCAGCAGAATGGGTACTTATTGCCATGGTATCTTAGTTGTTATAACACTCGCCAAATGTTTTCAAAGTATTTTATCACTTGTTCAAGCTCCTCAGCTTAGGGACCATGCTGTGGTCTTTTCCACAGCCCTAGCATTGCAGGCAGAATTGGAAAACACATCTTTGTCATCTGCTCTAATAGACTAAAAACTTATATGAAACACACAAAAAAGTAAAAAGCAAAAGTCTGGAAGCTATGAGATTTTTTTTCATTTATTAAGACGGAAACAGAACAAAATTATCCTAACAGAAAGTACTCACTATGTGTCCAGAACCATGCTAAGTGCTTTATATATCTATGTGGACATAATTAATCTTCACATCAGCTTCATCAGGAAGACAGTATTATACCATTTTAATACTATATTATGTTAAGTAGTTAAGAGGTTAAGTAACTTACTTAAGGTCATTCATTTGGAACACAGAAATTTGATAAGAATCCGGTTTTTGAAATCACACACCACACTCTTACCTTTCAAAGGCCCCAGGAAAAGGATCTAGTGGTTTAGAAGCAGGCATTTACTTAGTTGCACTTGCTACAGTATTAGCTAGAAAATGGTGAGCTGGAGGTGAAGGTGAAGGTGAAGGTGAAGTCGCTCAGTCGTGTCTGACTCTTTGTAACCCCATAGATTGTAGCCTACCAGGCTCCTCCGTCCATGGGATTTTCCAGGCAAGAGTACTGGAGTGGGGTGCCATTTCCTTCTCCAGAGGATCTTCCCAACCCAGGGATCAAACCCGGGTCTCCCACATTGTAGCCAGACGCTTTACCGTCTGAACCACCAGGGAGCTGGAGGTAGATCAGATAAAGGAATATACAGATTCTGGTCCTAAATATATTACCAATTATCAATGAAGCCAAGGTCTCCCAGTTAAAATTTCTGTGACCTTTTTATAATGTCCAGGGTTTCAATTTCCTCATATTTGAGAGGGAACTAATCACAGACCTCATCTCCTGGGACTGGTTGGAAGACAGATTTAGACAACACTCATGAAAGGCTAACCAAGGAATCTGCCACCGAAAAAGGCAGAGTTCAAACCAAACAACCAAAAACATTGGCCCTCCCTCTGCTGATTTCTGTCTGCATGGCCACGTTTGACTGGGCAGGAGCTCACACGGCAACCATGGCGACAGAGGGGCAGTTCAGTGAACTGGGAGAAAATGGAAGGTGAGGCATTGTGCTCTTTATTCTTGTAGGCATTTTTTAATACAAAATAACTTGAGTACCAAGGCTGTGTGAGGCAGTCCTACAAATTCCTTGTAGACTCTATATTACCTCTTTTCAAGCCATTCTTTCAGACGTCATATTATCCCAGTGATTCACATCCCATGACTCAGGATGCTGTGTGAGCACTTTGTTCTGAACATCCATGAGACACCTGGAATCTGATCCTGATCTCAATTTCTTCTGCTCCTGCAGGGAAGACAATCAGTACTGAATTCTTGAATCATAATCTTAGATATTTTCTCTAAGCTTAAGATTTTCTTCTTCCCCGCCTAAACTCTCACCTATTTTATTCAATGCTTTTTCCTCTACAAAAGCCTAGCCAAGCAAGAGTTTTAAATTATGCACAACCCAGCAACAGGAAAATGAAAGGAGGCGAAAGACATTTCCCTGACACATTCACCCTCTGCTCCTATGAAACAGGCCTTAGGTCGGAATCATACATAACCTTTTTTGCCTTTTCTCCTTCCCTTCCCTGAGTAAAGCCTCCTAATTAGAACTCTCTTATAGGATTAAGAGAAAGAAATCCCTCTGTGGCCACCAAAGTCAGGATACTGGTGGCCTTTCAACATTCCCTAAAGAGTAAATTTAATACAAGCCAAATTTACTATATCATCCTCACAGCTTATGAAAACATGTTAAGCTGATTGTTTTACTGTGTGATTTTGAGCTGTAAGAGAAGGAAATACTTATACTAGGAGACAGATTTAGAGAAAATGGTTTGTTTTTACATAGTCAAGTAATATTCAACATCTTAGTCTATGTAACAGTTACTCAGATTCCCTTGATGCTTTCCTACCACATCCTGAGTCTTCCCTCCCTAAAGCAAACTCAAAGTACAACTGAAAACAAATCAAATATTTATCAACCTAAAGATCTCCTCTCTTGTCCCCAGGGAATAGCCACAGGGAGAAATGAAATGACATATTTTTAGAAACTACTCAATATACAATACAGTAACACATTTGTATTCCATCTTGGATATTCATCAATAAGAGGTAGAGATATAGTACATATTTTTTTTTCCTTTTCAGATTCTTTTCCATTATAGGAACATATATTAAGCATGATGCTCATCAGCTATGACAGTAAAACTGCTGTTGGTAATTATTCAAAAATCTCAGAGAACAGGAGAGTTTTCTGAAGTCTGAAGATGAGGAAAAGTGAATTTGTAAGTTTATCTCCAACTCTACAATACAATTCTATAATGGATTATTATGCAGAGTTTGTAAATATTTATAAAAAATCAGTGATTATTAGAAGCCTACATGGGTTTATAAGAAATTGTGTCAACAAAATTTCTTTTTATTCAGATTGCCTTAGGTGTTATTTTGAAGACAATAAGTCTCAATTGAGGCAGTTCCTTACTAACAGAATGAAAGCATGTAGAACAGAGAATGTATCGTTGGATGGCTTTAAAGTTTAAGCACAGACCACAGTTAACGTGAATCATTGCTTCAACGCCAAACTAGAGGGAGACTTCTGGCAGGCTGTTGAACTCCATCCTGTTCAACGCTTTAGGTAAAAATGCAGAAGATATAGAAGACTCACTTATTAAATTCATTGATGATACTGGGCAAAGTGGCTAAGCTAGTTAGGTTGGATCACTGATTCAAGGTTTAAAAAGGCATCATTGGCAAAGAGCTAATTAGGCATCATTTAGTTAATTTTTTAAATGACTACTATATGTAAGGCACAGTGGAACACACAAAGGTCTCTGTCAGTGTTTGCCAATCTTTTACAATTGGGATTATACAAATTATTAGCTAAAAATACTAATTTTAGTATGCCATTCTAGAAACCCTAAATGAGAATAATTTTTGTGGGCAGTTTCAGGAAAGCTACTGCTTTTTTAAAGCATATCAGGTAATTTTTATCATTGTAAAGATTTGTGGTAGTAGTGTTCTATGTGAAATAGTTGTTAACCTCAAGAAGTTTGCAGAGAAGAGACGTAACTCATAAAATATTTGTGAAAGTTTTGCATATATTAAATGGCTATACACATTACACATTAAATGGCTATACACATTAGAAAGTCAAAATACAGAAAAGATTCTAAATGTTAAAAAGTTATTTTTCTTGGGGATGTTAACAAAGACAAAATTGCAACTGCTACTTAAATATTTTATTTTTAAAAAATTTATCCCCATATCTGTTTTAAAGGTAAATGAAAGTGGCTGATGTAGCACTTCAGGTGGAAGAGTGTGTCCTTTTAATGTTCATTTCAGTGGTTTTTCTTTTAACCTAAATATGTGCTTAAAGGATATACTCATTTATTGAACCAAAACCAAAAGTAAAGGTAGTCCAGATGGTCTGAGACACATCAGTCACACTTTACTCAAAATCTGTGAAATCTGTGTGAACATAGGAAAATCTGGATAAAAAGGCCANGATGTGTATAAGAGAGAGGCTTAAAGGATATACTCATTTATTGAACCAAAACCAAAAGTAAAGGTAGTCCAGATGGTCTGAGACACATCAGTCACACTTTACTCAAAATCTGTGAAATCTGTGTGAACATAGGAAAATCTGGATAAAAAGGCCAAGTGGTCAATGAAATCAGATAAAATGACATGAAACTACCATTCTTGTGCATAAGATGACGCTCATCTGAAGTCTGAAAATGGAGATACACCCAAGTTGGTGAGTCTGTAAAGTGGTATGGCATTTCCTATTCTCCTTGGCTGATTAACTTTATTTCTCAAGTCCTGAGCTACAGACTCAGTACATCCGTAGGTATTCTCGATCAATCCTCTGAATCAAGGACAGGATCAGTCATCAGATTCAGCAGGTCTGACTGAGCCTGCTAAGAGTGCTGTTAACACAAAATCTCCTCCCTCTAGAGTCAGGACTGTTACTTGGATTTACCCAGCAACCATTTTCAATCCAGTTCCTGTAAATTAAAAGCCCAGAGTGTGAAGTAGCATTGGGCATATGATTTTCTTTTGTGTAAGGGAAATATTGTTTTTTACATTGTTATTACAGTCAAGGAGCATAATAACGGAGGCAGAAAACAGTGATAATAGGGGAGGAACAAAAGAAGAAAAAGTAGTCATTATGATGAAAAAATATGGATTGGAAATTTTCAGCCCCAAACTAAGGAAAACCAGGCATATAAGATTTAGTCAGTGTTGTTGGGTATTTGAAAAGATAATAGGATAAAATGGTCTGACAATCTTTTTAGCCACAATATGTAAGGCAGTTAAGTTGTTCTAAATGACGCATTTATTTAGAATTATTAAGCACCATCTCATTACTCGAGTTTTCAAAAAGACAGTTTACAATCACTTTGAGAATGCTCTGTACACATTAAGAATGCATTTTGGATCACTGCATAGAGAGAAGAGTGGGATGGTTTTATGAATTATTGTTTCTAATTAAATAATAATGATGCCACTAAATATTATTATAAAAGCAAATATATAACCTATTCGTAAATAAACATTACCTTGGAAAAGCAGCCTAGAAAAATAGAAAGTTTACATTGCCACACCAGCTCAGTCACAGCTTCAACTGACACAACAGAAGTATAATAATTTTTTTTATTAAAGTAGAGAGTAAACAGAATGTTCTTGGAAAAGAGTGCAGGCCCTCTGCCCTGAAGGCATATCCCGGAAGGCAGCAGCACTGAGGTGTCCTGTCTCTGAAGCAACTGAAGAAGGTCCAAAAATATCCTGCTGCTTAAACACGTTGTTTTGTTTTTTTTTTTTAAACGTGGTGTGATTTATGCAGAGAATCATCAAAAGTCTAATTTACATACATTTAAAGGACACCGTGGAAAATTATTAACCAAACACATCACAATGCAGAGAGCGGATGTTGACTGAGGATTTTTAGATCCTTAAATGGAAAACTAGGAGGTTAAATAAGTATCTTGGTTTGCCAGGAGAAAATAGAAAACAGGAAAGAAGAAAGGTGGGAGGGAGGATGGGAGGGAGAGAGAACCAGAGAAAGCGTGTGTTTGGGGGGTGCTTTCATTGCGATGCTTCATATCCTAAGTGTTGTTAGTCGCTCAGTCGTGCCTGACTTCTTTGTGACCCCCATGGACTGCCGCCCACCAGGCTCCTCTGTCCATGAGATTTTCCAGGCAAGGATACTGGAGTGGGTTGTCATTTCCTTCTCCATCATATCCTAAAGTCATGTGAAATAACGAGTTCTTTATTCCTTTTCTCTATTTTTTTATGAGTGAATACTCATGTTGCTTACTATCCATCATCTTGAAATATATGAAAATGATTACAGTACTGTGTGCATGTTGTAACACGTATCACCAAGCTCTAGTTTAGAGCTACAAGGAGAGGAACGTTGGCCTGAGAAATCACACTAAATTCCAATCAAGATTGCGCTTCCCATCACTGATGCATCATGGGGGAAATCGCAAATGAAAAGTCATAGATATATCACACATTTTTAAATAACTTACAGGAATACCTAACTTAGTGGAAATTTTCTGGAGGTTTGAATATTCAAGGTCATTACCTGTTATCCTGAAACTCTTTTAACATACTCTTTATATTTCCTCACAATGACTTAGGGGTTGACTCTTGAGGAATGGGATCATTTTGTTCTACTTGATTATACTTCAAGGACAATAAACAGAATAAGACATATGGATTTGGGTTTCAAACAACTGGAGCATTACTTGATAACCTCTTGAAATTAAATCAGGAATCATTAACTTATATTTGCATTCTTCCTTCAAGCTATAGATAACGTCCTTGGAAGGAAAATTCTCAAAACAGTACCTTTCTGCTATTTATTTTAAAAGAATGCACACAGAGAGTTATTAGTTAATACTGGCTGAGTGTCCCAGTAAATGAGTTAAAGAACAGTTAAGACAAGGGGCTGCCTAGGAGACTGGATTCAAGACCTAGAAAGCAAATCCACACACTTAATTGTAACCTAGATGTTCTCTAGATAGCACCATTGTTCAATTGTAATTGACAGTTTTAATCTAATTACCCATCAGAGGACTTGTCAGTTTTTTTTTCTTTCTTTTCACTCAGAATAGAATGCAGTTAAGACAAACGCTAGTTTAGCAAGATCTCCCCTACCTGTTCCCAGTTCTTCCAAATTGAAAATAATCACCTGTAATACTTATTTGCACAGTACCTTCACATTCCTGTATATATTTGGAGAATTCCATTTCCCGAAGGCAAACCCTCAGTCACAACCTATCCAAAGAATTGTTTCCGGCTAACAGATAGGCCTCCTATACTAATGCCAGTGCTGATCTAAAGTAGAGAGAGAGCTAAGAGCTAAACTAAAAAGGACTAAGGAAATAAAGCATGGGCTGTGACTGGCTAGATGCGTCTTAAAAAGTTATAGGAAATGACACCTAATAGCCCTATTTTGATATAAAACAGTGGCATACATTGAAATGCATATGTATTTGTCTTTTATCCTCATCCTATGTTTATATTCCAAGATATAAGAATGTTTTCTCAAGCATAAATGTGTAGATATATTAACCTATTTTTATATACAAGCTATTCAAAATGCAATGTAAATACTCTATAGAAATATGTCATTTTATTGCTTCTTCATAAAGCATTTTCTTTATTCAAGTATTATTATACTTCAACATGTATAACATATGCATTAATGAATACAAGAGAAATAAGTACACTTTTAAGATTATGCATATAAGAAGCAAAAATGTAAGGTAAAAGATATATATATAGGTCACATCAGGTTAGACGAATCGAGCATAAAGTGAATAAAATTGTATTATAACTGGACGACTGATTTAGAAGCAGAAAATACTATTAAAGGAAGCTTTCACAAAACCAACACCCTTTTGCAACATAATAGAAATTAGCAATACCCTGTCCATCAATTTGGAAGGCTTGGCTAATATCAAAATTACTTCTCATCACCACTAGGTGGCTCACTCTCTGTATTTATGTCTCAGCAGAGATGACTCTGTAGCCCCCAGAGGTTAGAGGCAATGAGATTCTCACTAGAGAGAACAGAAAGTAGAAAAAAAGGATGTCTTCAAAGCAAAATTAAAGTCTTGACAAGGAAATAATCTGGGTTACCCCTCATATATTTTCGTCAGAATTAACTTTACGTAACAGAATAATTAGCAGAGTTGTTCTTAGACTAGAGACATTTAGAAAGCCAGATGGAAACCTAATAACTAGTCTACACCCAGGTCCAAATATTCTCATATACTTTTCAAATACTTTCAAACTATGAGAAAGATACCTAGCAGGAAATAAGGAGTGAGAGAGAGAAAGAAAAGTACCACTTTAAAGTTTAAAAAAATCACATTATTTACTTTTAATTGTATTTGAAATATGAGTGGAAGAAAAGTTAAGAACTGGGGAAATAAAAATAAGCCAATAAAGACAGGAAATTTAACATGGAGAGGAAATTCACTTTCCTAGCTTTGCAAGATGGCTCTTTGCAATGAATTTCTCCACCGAATGGCATTTTAGCAGAGAGAATATAAAGGACAGTAGCCACAGTAGCTTGTAACACCATCCAATGTATTGCTATAAAAAGCTTTACCATCTGGATCCTAATTCTATTCAATATTGAAACTGTAGAGCATTTTCTTCTCCTCATTCTAATTTACAGCTATCACTCCGTGCAGCCCTGAAGGGTGCATACAATATGCCATTGTTAGAGCTAGTGTATAATCCAAGGCAATTTGGAGAAAATCAGCTTGTGCATATAACTACATGGTTTCCTGGCTATTTAGCACCACCTGTTTGCATTTCATGAAAGCTTATAAATTTTGCTTGTATTTCTTTTCCCTTCTCTTTATTTTGCCTTGGTCAGTATAGGGCTGCAAAGTCATATGCATGTTTAGAAATGTCTGTGGATAGCACCATCCACCGTACCCCACTGACCGCCAAGAACTGAAATGTATGGGATGTGACAGCAACGAACATTCACCTGCTTCTTTGAATTAATCTATAGTGTTCATCTGGCCTTTATTTTTGAAAATCTCCCAAGACACTGACTCACCAGGCTACCCAGGAAAGGCTATCAGATACAGAGGAGGAAAAAAGTGTTTTAAAATTAAGAAGCTTCGTGACGAGGAGCCAGCAGTGACAGAAGATCATCACCTCTGGCTCCAAATAAAATGAAATTGATTCCCTCTCAGCAGAGACAGCTCTGAATGGTGATCCATAATGTGCAGGCAACGGGCTAACTCTTTACCTGCCTCACAAGGCTATGTGAGAAAGGAGGTGNTTTTTTTTTCTTTCTTTTCACTCAGAATAGAATGCAGTTAAGACAAACGCTAGTTTAGCAAGATCTCCCCTACCTGTTCCCAGTTCTTCCAAATTGAAAATAATCACCTGTAATACTTATTTGCACAGTACCTTCACATTCCTGTATATATTTGGAGAATTCCATTTCCCGAAGGCAAACCCTCAGTCACAACCTATCCAAAGAATTGTTTCCGGCTAACAGATAGGCCTCCTATACTAATGCCAGTGCTGATCTAAAGTAGAGAGAGAGCTAAGAGCTAAACTAAAAAGGACTAAGGAAATAAAGCATGGGCTGTGACTGGCTAGATGCGTCTTAAAAAGTTATAGGAAATGACACCTAATAGCCCTATTTTGATATAAAACAGTGGCATACATTGAAATGCATATATATTTGTCTTTTATCCTCTTCCTATGTTTATATTCCAAGATATAAGAATGTTTTCTCAAGCATAAATGTGTAGATATACTAACCTATTTTTATATACAAGCTATTCAAAATGCAATGTAAATACTCTATAGAAATATGTCATTTTATTGCTTCTTCATAAAGCATTTTCTTTATTCAAGTATTATTATACTTCAACATGTATAACGTATGCATTAATGAATACAAGAGAAATAAGTACACTTTTAAGATTATGCATATAAGAAGCAAAAATGTAAGGTAAAGGATATATATAGGTCACATCAGGTTAGACGAATCGAGCATAAAGTGAATAAAATTGTATTATAACTGGACGACTGATTTAGAAGCAGAAAATACCATTAAAGGAAGCTTTCACAAAACCAACACCCTTTTGCAACATAATAGAAATTAGCAATACCCTGTCCATCAATTTGGAAGGCTTGGCTAATATCAAAATTACTTCTCATCACCACTAGGTGGCTCACTCTCTGTATTTATGTCTCAGCAGAGATGACTCTGTAGGCCCCAGAGGTTAGAGGCAATGAGATTCTCACTAGAGAGAACAGAAAGTAGAAAAAAAGGATGTCTTCAAAGCAAAATTAAAGTCTTGACAAGGAAATAATCTGGGTTACCCCCCATATATTTTCGTCAGAATTAAATTTACGTAACAGAATAATTAGCAGAGTTGTTCTTAGACTAGAGACATTTAGAAAGCCAGATGGAAACCTAATAACTAGTCTACACCCAGGTCCAAATATTCTCATATACTTTTCAAATACTTTCAAACTATGAGAAAGATACCTAGCAGGAAATAAGGAGTGAGAGAGAGAAAGAAAAGTACCACTTTAAAGTTTAAAAAAATCACATTATTTACTTTTAATTGTATTTGAAATATGAGTGGAAGAAAAGTTAAGAACTGGGGAAATAAAAATAAGCCAATAAAGACAGGAAATTTAACATGGAGAGGAAATTCACTTTCCTAGCTTTGCAAGATGGCTCTTTGCAATGAATTTCTCCACCGAATGGCATTTTAGCAGAGAGAATATAAAGGACAGTAGCCACAGTAGCTTGTAACACCATCCAATGTATTGCTATAAAAAGCTTTACCATCTGGATCCTAATTCTATTCAATATTGAAACTGTAGAGCATTTTCTTCTCCTCATTCTAATTTACAGCTATCACTCCGTGCAGCCCTGAAGGGTGCATACAATATGCCATTGTTAGAGCTAGTGTATAATCCAAGGCAATTTGGAGAAAATCAGCTTGTGCATATAACTACATGGTTTCCTTGCTATTTAGCACCACCTGTTTGCATTTCATGAAAGCTTATAAATTTTGCTTGTATTTCTTTTCCCTTCTCTTTATTTTGCCTTGGTCAGTATAGGGCTGCAAAGTCATATGCATGTTTAGAAATGTCTGTGGATAGCACCATCCACCGTACCCCACTGACCGCCAAGAACTGAAATGTATGGGATGTGACAGCAACGAACATTCACCTGCTTCTTTGAATTAATCTATAGTGTTCATCTGGCCTTTATTTTTGAAAATCTCCCAAGACACTGACTCACCAGGCTACCCAGGAAAGGCTATCAGATACAGAGGAGGAAAAAAGTGTTTTAAAATTAAGAAGCTTCGTGACGAGGAGCCAGCAGTGACAGAAGATCATCACCTCTGGCTCCAAATAAAATGAAATTGATTCCCTCTCAGCAGAGACAGCTCTGAATGGTGATCCATAATGTGCAGGCAACGGGCTAACTCTTTACCTGCCTCACAAGGCTATGTGAGAAAGGAGGTGGGCTGGGGGAAACCAAGAATGAAAAAAGATATCTCGACAGCTGATTTAAATTACCTTTCACCTTCTCAGAAGGCCTGGTTAAGATCCCATCTTTGGATCTCTTACGTTGTTGAACTGGGCATCGCTGGCAAAAGAAAAACAAGAGTGTTTTCTTCCTCCCTCCAAGATTCCATTCCAAGGACACACCACTCACATGACCTGAAAAAAAATGTATATATATGTGTCCTTGCTCCCTTGCTGCTTCTGATCTCCTGACTTTACTAGGGCAAGAGCGATACCTTGGGCTGAGCCATCCACTGCCATAAGCAGCATGGAAAAAGTAACATGACGGGTTTATTCCAAGTCTGAATATGAGTCCAAGTGTGAAGTAGCAAAACTAAAGTCCTGCTTTCCTGGTGCGTTTGTTACTTGATAGCACCTTGTAGGATCTACTTTGCCAAATTACTTTAAGAGCAGTCAATGTAAACACCATCAATATTATGGGAGCTGAAAACAATGACAGGAAAGATACTTAAGTATTTGTCACAAACTAAAAATCTCAGTTGAGCACTTCAGAGGGATCAGTTGCATTAACATTAATGACAGGTGAAGAAGGCGACTCTGTTTTCCCCTCTGCCTTCAAAAGAAGCAGCAGATAGTCTCAAATGTGTTTTGAGTGTTTTTGTTTGGTAGGCTTTAGGTTTTGGGGAGTGTGTTTTTGTTTCAAGGAGTGGTTTGTTAGTTTGGATTTTTCTCAGAGAATTATCAAAGGAAAGTATCTGGCTAGCCAAGCTTGAAAATCCCTGAGCCCACATGTTCTCTTTACTTTCAAGCATAAACCTAGGTCTGCCTAAAGTCATGAGCCATGCTCCCATATAAAAAATGAGGTCATCCACAGCAAGACAGACATGACATCAAGACATCAGGTAGCTTAGTAGCACTTTCCAGCAGTAATAAAACAGAGACTAACTTTTATAAGTTCAGCAGAATACAAACTGCTGTCTATGAAAACAGTCACAAAACCTTACCTTCTCTAATTTTCTGCTTATACACAAACTCCTTTCAAACCTCACTTTTGAACTCAGTGATAACTCAGAGGTATTGTGAGCCTGATTTGCATATAGGATGCCTGTCTCCTAAAAAACATTTTCCTTATGGTTGTTTCAACTCAGTTGCCTAAAGTATGACTAGTATTCTCTCACAAAACTTCCTGTAGGATGATGTGCATGAAACTAGTAAAATGAATATTAAGGGATGGAGATGTTAAGATGTTGTTGAAATTTTTCTGTTAGTTTTTTTTTGTTAAGAATTTTTGCTAACAAAACAAGTCAAGAAAGGTTAAGATCAATAACCTACAGATGAATATCACTAAGGCGAGGGCATTCAAATCAAGACACCATAGTCCTGTTTGGAGTGTTACAAAGATAGATCTGTTAGGTTAGAATGTACTCTTAGAACCCAAGCTCATTTTAGGAGAAGAAATCTCCTCCAGTTAATTGTTTACCTTGTCAAATAATTAATTTCCCCAGCTTATCACAACAGACAGACTTAGCTCAACCCAAAACTCTGGGCTTCAAAGCCACATTACCCCAATATGTATAAGAGCTCAGAAAGATGAAAAGACATTTGCTTCCTGCCTTTCTCTCACAAATACAGCAATTTGCATGAATATTAAACTTCTGTGATTCAGCAACTTTCACTCCTATCTACATTACTGAATGTTAAATGCCAGGGAAGAGTTTGAATCACTTGGCTTTTATTTTTGAAGACTGAGGTATGTTTTTCACAGCCGGAGAAGAGAATAAAGGTTTTTAAATCACACATGCAAAGTTGCATAACAATAGTCAACTAACTCAAAAGGTGAGAAATGCTCACGTGCTCAATCTACATTGAGTTCCATATTTGCGGAATATCCCCACAAGGGTGGGGAGACAGTTGAGTTACCATCTGCATCCAAACTTTAATCAGCAAAACCACTCCTGAACTATCAAGCCTTTACCGTGCTGCTTCCCCTAGTGAAAAAGTCTCAGAGTAAATGCTGTAACGTTTTCCTTACGGAAAAGAAGAAATTGCAAGCGCCTACCTGAACGCGGGTGGTGAGGTCGCTGTCACGTTAGGAGAGATGGCTAGGAAGCGGGCTTACCTTCTGCAGGGAGCAGCCTCCTCCCCGGGCTGCCTGGCTTTTGGAAGAGGGTGTCCTCTTGCCAGGAGCTGGGGAAGCAGCAGGGAAGAAATAGCTGTCTGTCTCTAGTTGTGACAGCGGCGTGTCACCGGGTCCCTCGGAAACTGGGCTCCAGGGTCCTCTAACAAACCAGCCAGTAGCCGCTGGTCCCCACTCTAGGATGCTGGGACTGCAGTTACTAACGCCGCCTCACTTGAGGGGAAAGCGCTGCTGCTGCTGCTGCTGCTGCTGCTGCTGTGTGTGTGTGTGTGTGTGTGTGTGTGTGAGCACTAACTGCCAGCTCCAGGCTGAGCCACTGTGTTCTGCATACTCAAAACGCTTCTGCAGGGAGGAGGCTCCTCTACCAGGACCCCATCCTCCCCTGCCGGCTTGAGGAATCAGTCCACTGACCTTGCTACTGGGAATGCTGGATGAACTACTCGCTCATCAATAGATTTAACAATCAATCAAATAAAGGAGACGGGATCAAGTCTTAGACAGAGACGGGTTCTTTCCTCATAAACACTGAGGTTAATAAACAAAAAAGATATCTCTATTCAACATTTTATAGGGTTGATTTTTTCCCCCCTTTAAGCTCCCACTTCTTGAGCGTAAAGTCTAATGGATGAGTCTACAAGTTAAAAAACTTTTTTTAAGAAAAGTTAAAAAAGCAAAAAACAAACAAACAAACAAAAAACCAAAAACCACTTTCCAGGTTGTTTCCCTAAGCAGAATTAGGCTCTTACCTAGAAGGTAATTCAGAATATTTATCGCAGAGACCTATCAGATGCAGACTTGGATTTGTAAAAACCAAATCATGATGGTTTAAATTATTAAAGTACTTTCAAACTCAGGGATTCTATGTCATGAGTGTTAATATTTGGGACTAGAGGCAGATTCTGAGTTCCAATCCAACTCCAAACCTAAAGAAAACTTAAGGTTTTCTTTTAAACACTAATCCAATGCCAAGTATGGGGAAAGTCTTGCACTCTGAGTGAGTTACTTAAAGTGCACATGTAAATATTTTTAAACCATAAAAGGTTAACTGTAAACTGTAAATTACAGATTTTTAAAAAAAAACTGCCAAAAAAATTGCACAAGGCTTATGAGACACAAAGGAGCTTTCCAAGGGTCTAACCTCTAAATGATATAAAAGGTCTCTTTGCTGAACTTGGAGCTATTCTCCTTGATTTCAGACTCTAGAACCAATGCGTCCATAAAGCCAGAACAGAACTTGCCCTTGAATATATATTGCTCACCATGCCCTATATTGGCAAAAAGGAATAAAATGCTGGAATTATCTTCCCTCAATTTAGAGTCTGCCCTAGCAATATTAGACCAAACTCACATCAAGAAATGCAACACAGGAGAGAAAAGCAGAAATGAGAATCAAGGTACTTAGCATCAGTCTGCTCTGCATGCAGTTTCTTAATCCCTGAGCTTTGGACTCTGACAGTGATGATAGGAATGACGGTGATAATACTACCACTGCTGCCGACACCACACCAAACAGACAATGAAAGCTAATATTTACTGAGTGCTTTTTTACTTACCAGGCACTTTCTAAGCATTTTGAATTTTAAAATATTTTTAATCTTCACAACAATATTATGAGGTAAATGATAATAGTATGATCCCCATTGTATAGATTAGGATGGCAAGACTGAGAACTGGAAAGGGAAAAAAGCTTACCTTTAAAATTTGAGAATAATTTCACACATGCAGGAAAAGTCACAGGGGTAAAAGAATAATACAAAATACATGAATGTCCTTTGCTTAGATTTACCTACCATCGGCATTTAGCCCATCTGTTTTATATTTGATTTGTAGACAGAAAGAGAGAGATAGACGGGAGTTATCTGAGGATGATATACATATATCATGCCCCTTTAGTCATTATTCCACTGTGCATTTTATTAGTAGTGATATATTTCTATATAATCAAGGACTTTCATCAACCTCAGTAAATTTAACACTAATACAGACTTAATCTAATTTATTATCCATTTTCCAATTTGCCACGTGAACTAGTTCCTTTTCTTCATAGAATTTTCCCTCTAAAAGAGTATCCAATCTGGGGTCAATTGTTGCATTTAGCTGACATGTCTTTTTGGTTTCCTTTAATCTAGAAATTCCATAACTATTCTTTGGCTTTCATGGCATTTTAAAGAATTTCTCTCTTTGTTTCTTAATAAACTATTCCCAATTTTGCATTTGTCTTATGTTTCCTAATGATTAGATTCACGGTATATCTTCTTCTTGGACTGACCTTTCATATAATGCCCAAATGGCATCTTATTGCAGTCTTTTTTTTTTTTTTAAGTCTGCTTTCTGATATTTTGCTTCTGGTTTCCTTTTGCATGGACTGTTTTTATCTATCCCTTCCTTTTTATTCTGTGTATATCCTTAGAGCTGAAGTTTTCCAAGGGCAGCATGTAAATGGGTTTTGTATTTTTATCCAGTAAGCCACTTTTTATTTATTCATTGAAGCATTTAGTTACTTTTATGTAAAGTAAGTAAGTATAGGTATATACCTACTAACATTTGATTGTTTGGGGGTTGCTTTGTAGTTATTCTCTGTTCCTTTTTCTCTTGCTCTCTTTTCCTTGTGGCTTGACGCCTTTCTTTCGTGTTACATTTAGATCCAATTCTCATTATTTATGTGTATTTACTATAGATTTTTACTTTGTGGTCACCATGAGGCTCACTTATATCAGTTGTATATGCAAAAAGGTTTAAGTTGATAACAAGTTAGATTTGAACCACATTCTAAAACTGCACACTTTTAGTCCCCTTCTCCCACATTTTATCTTTTATGTCACATTTTATTTCCTTTTTATTTTGTGAATACCTTTACTAATTAGAGAAGAAAATGGCAACCCATTCTAGTATCCTTGCCTGGGAAATCCCGTGGACAGAGAAGCCTGGCGGGCTATACTCCATGGGGCTGCAAAGAGTCAGATGTGACTTAGTGACTAAACATACCCACACCTTTACTAATTGTTGTAATTATAGTTACATTTAGCCACTTTTGTCTTTAACCTTCATATTAGCTTTAAAATTGATTAATAGCTATCAAACGACACAGTTACTGAACCCCTGGATATCCGGGAGAAACAGACTTATGTAAACACAAAAGTGTGTACATGAGTGTTTATAAAAGTTTCATATATGATAGTCAAAAATTGGAAACACCTGTGATGTACATTAACAGACAATAAATTATAGCCTATCTCATAGTGTATTACTCAGAAATAGCACTGAGTAAAATTGATATATGAACTATTTTAATGGAATTCGCCTAGAATTATGATTCACTTGGAGCTTATATTCGTGTATAATGTAAGGAATGGAAATAATTGCATTGTTTTTCAAATGGCTATTTAGTTGTCCTAACAATGATTAAAAGTATATTTTTATCTAGTGACTAATTTTTATCTAGATATCAAATTTGTCACATACTATATTTCTAAATATGCTTGTATCTGTTTCTGAATTTGCCATTTTATTGCATTAGTCTGTCTAATCAAGTACCTGTACTATAAATCTTTACTTACAAAGGCATTATAATGTTTTTAACAACTTGCATTTTCTTTTGCCCAAAAATTGTTCAGTAGAAAATTTTTAATTTTCAAGATTTATTTTTAATATTTTTATAGTCATAATTATCTGTAATTCATTTATAATAAATTGGACTTTCCTGGTGGAATTACATTTGAAGTGTAAAATTTGAAAAAAAAATTTGATGATACCAGTGGAAACCATCACCTCAGTCAAAAAAATAAGTATATCATATACCCATCCTTGAAAAGTTTCTTACAACCCTTGTATTGTCTGCACCCTGCTTTCCTCTGTCTACAATTCCTTCCATCATCAGGCAAATATTGATCTGATTTCTTTCACTCTAGATGAGTTTGTATTTTCCAGGATGTTATATAGTTAAATTTATACAATATGTATTCATTTTTCTGACTTCTTTCAAGGGACCTAAAGGCTTTTGAGATTTAAGCATAGTGTTGTAGGTATCAACCGTTCATTTCTTTTTATTGCTAAGTAGCATTGTATTATACGAATATATCATAATTATTTTTCTATTCACTGGTTGATGAACATTTGGGTTGGTTTGGTTTTCCCTCATCCTTTGTATTTTACATAATGAGGGAAAACCAAACAGAAAAAGTAATGAGAGTATATAGATGAGAAGGATGTGTTAATACCGTCCTTAATCTCAGACATGATTGTTTACATAGAAAGTCCTAAAAATTAACAAAGAAATTCCTAAAATTAATAAGCCAGTATACAAAGATCCAGAATGAAAGTTCATTTTTCAAAGATCAATTGTATTCTACACACCAAAAACAACAAACAGTTGGAAAATATTTTTTTTACATTCAAGATGGCTTCAAAATGTTTAAAGTACAGTGAAATAAATTTAACAAAGGAGGGGGAAATTATCACACTGAAAAATACAAAATATTGCTTAGCCAAATTAGACCCAAGTAAAAGGACAGACAGAATGTGCTTATGGAATAGAAAGCTAAATATTACTAATATGAAAATTCACCCATAATTAATCTATAGGTNTTTTTTTTTTTTTTTAAGTCTGCTTTCTGATATTTTGCTTCTGGTTTCCTTTTGCATGGACTGTTTTTATCTATCCCTTCCTTTTTATTCTGTGTATATCCTTAGAGCTGAAGTTTTCCAAGGGCGGCATGTAAATGGGTTTTGTATTTTTATCCAGTAAGCCACTTTTTATTTATTCATTGAAGCATTTAGTTACTTTTATGTAAAGTAAGTAAGTATAGGTATATACCTACTAACATTTGATTGTTTGGGGGTTGCTTTGTAGTTATTCTCTGTTCCTTTTTCTCTTGCTCTCTTTTCCTTGTGGCTTGACGCCTTTCTTTCGTGTTACATTTAGATCCAATTCTCATTATTTATGTGTATTTACTATAGATTTTTACTTTGTGGTCACCATGAGGCTCACTTATATCAGTTGTATATGCAAAAAGGTTTAAGTTGATAACAAGTTAGATTTGAACCACATTCTAAAACTGCACACTTTTAGTCCCCTTCTCCCACATTTTATCTTTTATGTCACATTTTATTTCCTTTTTATTTTGTGAATACCTTTACTAATTAGAGAAGAAAATGGCAACCCATTCTAGTATCCTTGCCTGGGAAATCCCGTGGACAGAGAAGCCTGGCGGGCTATACTCCATGGGGCTGCAAAGAGTCAGATGTGACTTAGTGACTAAACATACCCACACCTTTACTAATTGTTGTAATTATAGTTACATTTAGCCACTTTTGTCTTTAACCTTCATATTAGCTTTAAAATTGATTAATAGCTATCAAACGACACAGTTACTGAACCCCTGGATATCCGGGAGAAACAGACTTATGTAAACACAAAAGTGTGTACATGAGTGTTTATAAAAGTTTCATATATGATAGTCAAAAATTGGAAACACCTGTGATGTACATTAACAGACAATAAATTATAGCCTATCTCATAGTGTATTACTCAGAAATAGCACTGAGTAAAATTGATATATGAACTATTTTAATGGAATTCGCCTAGAATTATGATTCACTTGGAGCTTATATTCGTGTATAATGTAAGGAATGGAAATAATTGCATTGTTTTTCAAATGGCTATTTAGTTGTCCTAACAATGATTAAAAGTATATTTTTATCTAGTGACTAATTTTTATCTAGATATCAAATTTGTCACATACTATATTTCTAAATATGCTTGTATCTGTTTCTGAATTTGCCATTTTATTGCATTAGTCTGTCTAATCAAGTACCTGTACTATAAATCTTTACTTACAAAGGCATTATAATGTTTTTAACAACTTGCATTTTCTTTTGCCCAAAAATTGTTCAGTAGAAAATTTTTAATTTTCAAGATTTATTTTTAATATTTTTATAGTCATAATTATCTGTAATTCATTTATAATAAATTGGACTTTCCTGGTGGAATTACATTTGAAGTGTAAAATTTGAAAAAAAAATTTGATGATACCAGTGGAAACCATCACCTCAGTCAAAAAAATAAGTATATCATATACCCATCCTTGAAAAGTTTCTTACAACCCTTGTATTGTCTGCACCCTGCTTTCCTCTGTCTACAATTCCTTCCATCATCAGGCAAATATTGATCTGATTTCTTTCACTCTAGATGAGTTTGTATTTTCCAGGATGTTATATAGTTAAATTTATACAATATGTATTCATTTTTCTGACTTCTTTCAAGGGACCTAAAGGCTTTTGAGATTTAAGCATAGTGTTGTAGGTATCAACCGTTCATTTCTTTTTATTGCTAAGTAGCATTGTATTATACGAATATATCATAATTATTTTTCTATTCACTGGTTGATGAACATTTGGGTTGGTTTGGTTTTCCCTCATCCTTTGTATTTTACATAATGAGGGGAAACCAAACAGAAAAAGTAATGAGAGTATATAGATGAGAAGGATGTGTTAATACCATCCTTAATCTCAGACACGATTGTTTACATAGAAAGTCCTAAAAATTAACAAAGAAATTCCTAAAATTAATAAGCCAGTATACAAAGATCCAGAATGAAAGTTCATTTTTCAAAGATCAATTGTATTCTACACACCAAAAACAACAAACAGTTGGAAAATATTTTTTTTACATTCAAGATGGCTTCAAAATGTTTAAAGTACAGTGAAATAAATTTAACAAAGGAGGGGGAAATTATCACACTGAAAAATACAAAATATTGCTTAGNTGATCTTTACTTCTAGTGGCATTTTGGAAAGAGAAAATAGTCAACAAAGTATGCTTCATAAGTAGAGCCAAGATTTTTATTAGTATAATCTGGTTCTCCTTAAGGGAAATGTTTGGAACAATATGACTATGGAAATGGTGGTTTTCTACCTTGTTACAGGATTGTCTCTGTTCTTGGACCTTGAAAAGAGAAACGTCATCTTAAATGTGGGTAACAATTTAAACTGAATAAAAACTGAGAACTAATGTGTGGATCTCTCAGGCTAGAAGTATTAGGTTTGAACTGAGACTAAAATACCACCTATAATAAAACATACTATCTAGAAACTACNAGGGGGAAATTATCACACTGAAAAATACAAAATATTGCTTAGCCAAATTAGACCCAAGTAAAAGGACAGACAGAATGTGCTTATGGAATAGAAAGCTAAATATTACTAATATGAAAATTCACCCATAATTAATCTATAGGTTTGATGCAATCTCAATAATAATCACTGCTGGATTTTTAATAGTAATTGATAAGCTAAATCTAATATAAGAAGGGAAATGCAAACAACAGAATCGACCAAACAGATGAAAAAAGAATAATAAAGCTCTAGGACAAATACTATTTGACTTCAGCTTTTCAATGAAGCTACAGTAATCAGGATAGCTTTGCACTTGTTTACAATTATAAAATAGATAAAACTGCAACCAAATAGAGAATCAGTAAACAGATCCACATTTGTAATTTGCTCAAAGGCATCAATCAACTCAAATTGAAAGTAAAATATTTTTGATAATTGATGCTAAAGAATGGGTTATCATTACACAAAGAAGGGGGAAAAAACTCCTTACTTTCTCACAGGTATACTAAATTAAATTAAGATGGATCAGACATCTAAGTAGAAATGCCAGACATAAAATTTTAGTAGAAAGCATGAGGTGACCTATAGCAAAGCAAAGATTTTAGGTGAACCACAGAAAGCAATAACAACCACAAAGCCAGTGCTGTGTTCCTCTAGGAAGAGATATGTTCCTTAAGACAGATTCGTAGAAGTAGAGTATGGTTCAGAATATGATGCACATTTTAAATAAATACGCTATTTCAGTACCTTAGAAATTCTCCCCATCAATACCCAGGGGATTTGGAACTTAGGAATTTCTCTTGCCTCATGACTATGAATGAGGTATTTAAAGAAGAACCACTAATGACAACTATCTCTGGCCAGAGAGCTAGCAGGCGCGGCAGCAGAGAACAGTGGGACTGACTACAATTACCAAATTTATAATTAAAATACTTCAATCAACTTACATGAAATAATGAGGTGGCACAGGATGGAAAAGAGGTATTTGTGGCGTAAAAAAGAACAAGAGCTCAGCTAGTGACATTCATGTCAGGATGAAAAGTTGGTGCTTGTGAAGAGAAATACTGCAACGGAGTATGAGTGAACTCGCTCAGTTGTGTCCGACTCTTTGCGACCCCATGGACTGTAGCCCACCAGGCTCCTCTATTCATGGGATTCTCCAGGCAAGAATACTGGAGTGGGTTGCCATTTCTTTCTCCAGGGAATCTTCCCAACCCAGGGATCGAACCCAGGTCTCCTGCATTGCAGGCAAATGCTTTAATCTCTGAGCCATCAAAAAAGAAAGGGAGAGGGAAGTTGGTTGCTGCCATAAAGAAGAAGAGAAAAGTATAAACTTAATAAATACAGGGTAAAGGGATGTGCTGTGTTTTGTTCATTGATATAGCTACAGGAATTAGCTAGAGTCTAGCATATAGTGGGCACTCAATAAATTTTCCTAAGAAAAGGAGACACAGATATAAAGAACAGAATTTTGGACTCAGTGGGTGGAGGTGAGGGTAGGATGATTTGAGAGAACAACACTGAGACATGGGTATCACCATATGTAAAATAGATGCCCAGTGTAAGTTTCATGCTTGAAGCAGGGCACTCAAAGCCCATGCTCTGGGACAACCCAAAGGGGTAGGGTAGGGAGAGAGGTGGGGGTTCAGGATTTGAGGGTACACATGTTATATCTATGGCTGATTCATGTTGATGTACGGCAAAAACCCATCACAATATTGTAAAGAAATTATCCTTCAATTAATAAATAAATTTAAAAAAATTTTTAAGAAAATGAATTAATGCAAAGGAAATAAACAGACTTTGAGCACCTCAAATACTGAAACTTTATGAATTCTCTCAAATTAAGAAACAATCGTGTGTGGTTAAGAACAAGTCATTTTACTTCAAATCTGTTAACAGTACTACCAACAATCAATGTGACCTCAGTTACGATAATTCCTCTGAGCTTCTGTGTGTCATCTGGAAAAATGAAGACACTAATAACAAAATGGTGTTGTTACTATGGGACTTCCCTGGTGGCTAAGTGGTAAAGAATCTGCCTGCCGGTGAAGGACGCATAAGTTCAATCTCTGGGTTGGGAAGATTCCCTAGAGAAGGAAATGGCAGCCCACCAGTATTCTTGCTTGGGAAATCCCATGGACAGACGAGCCTGGCGGCATACAGTCTATGGGGTCACAAAAGAGTTGGACATGGCTTAGCAACTAAACATCAAAAATGTGTTATTATAATGGTTTAAAAGATTATCTATAAAAAGCACATAGCCATTTGTTATATAGAATAAGTTCTATGTAAAACTGGTAACTATTAATTTTATTAAAATATTCCACTTCATTTGGTTAACCACTTGATATTTATTGAGTATCTAATATGTGCCAAACATTATAATACAGATGGAGGAAGAAAAGGTCAGGCTTCCTCTTTATGGCTTGACTCAGTTCAGTTCAGTTCAGTTCAGTCGCACAGTTGTGTCTGACTCTTTGCAACCCCATGAATCACAGCACGCCAGGCCTCCCTGTTCATCACCAACTCCCAGAGTTCACTTAGACTTACGTCCGTTGAGTCCATGATGCCATCCAGCCATCTCATCCTCGGTCGTCCCCTTTTCCTCCTGCCCCCAATCCCTCCCACCATCAGAGTCTTTTCCAATGAGTCAACTCTTCACATGAGGTGGCCAAAGTACTGGAGCTTCAGCTTTAGCATCATTCCTTCCAAAGAAATCCCAGGGCTGATCTCATTCAGAATGGACTGGTTGGATCTCCTTGCAGTCCAAGGGTCTCTCAAGAGTTTTCTCCACAGTTCAAAAGCATCAATTCTTCAGTGCTCAGTCGTCTTCACAGTCCAACTCTCACATCCATACATGACCACAGGAAAAACAGTAGCCTTGACTACATGGAACTTAGTCGGCAAATTATTGTCTCTGCTTTTGAATATGCTGTTTCAGTTGCTCATAACTTTTCTTCCAAGGAAAAAGTGTCTTTTAATTTCATGGCTGCAGTCACCATCTGCAGTGATTTTGGAGCCCCCCAAAATAAAGTCTGACACTGTTTCCACTGTTTCTCCATCTATTTCCCATGAAGTGATGGGACCGGATACCATGATCTTCGTTTTCTGAATGTTGAGCTTTAAGCCAACTTTTTCACTCTCCTCTTTCACTTTC
>SJYW01036478.1:19073-46009 GCA_006410735.1 Raphicerus campestris | reverse complement strand
CAAGGAGATCCAACCAGTCCATCCTAAAGGAAATCAGTCCTGGGTGTTCATTGGAAGGAACTGATGTTGAAGCTGAAACTCCAGTACTTTGGCCACCTGATGCGAAGAGCTGATTCATTTGAAAAGACCCTGATGCTCGGAAAGATTAAGGGCAGGAGGAGAAGGGGATGACAGAAGATGAGATGGTTGGATGGCATCACCAACATGATGGACATGGGTTTGGGTGGACTCCGGGAGGTTTTGATGGACAGAATGGCGGTGATCGACAGGGAGGCCCGGTGTACTGTGGTTCACGGGGTTACAAAGAGTTGGACATGACTGAGCCACTGAACTGAACTGAAGTTCTACTTTATTCTTCCAAATGATAGTTGTGCCTAGCACTTCCTTGAAGTGAATATAATATTGACTATTTGAGAGAAGTTTCATTCTGTGTTTTTTTTTATTAATATACAATTTTAAGCAGTGTTAGGTTTATAGAAAAATTGAGCAGAAAGTACAAAGAGTTATCATAAACCTGTTCCTCCCCAGTGTCCCTATAAGTAATATTTTGTGTTAGTGTATTATTATTTTTTATGGTTAATGAACCAACATGGATACATGTTTAAATTAAAGTCCTATAGTTTAAATTATGCTCACCTTGTGTTGTACATTATGTGGGTTTTAACAGATGTATAGTTACAGGTATTCTCCATTTAGCAATTTACAAAATAATTTCAGTGTCTTAAAAAAAACCCTCCCGTGCTCGAGCCATTTATTCATCACACTCTCCCTTCTTTTAATATGTGTCCACCATTAACAATTTTACTATTTTTATAAATTTATCATTTGCAGAATGCTATATAGTTGGAATCATTCATATTTTGGCTCTTCAGATTGGCTTCTTTCACCTAGCAAGTGCATTTAAGTTTGTGTGTGTTGAGGCAAAGGAGGTTGTTGAGAGTTCATTTCTTTTAATCATTGGGAAGAATCCCATCATATGGATATACCACATAGTTTTTAATCCATCCATGTACTGAAAACCATCTTGGTATTTCCAAGCTTGGGCAATTATAAGTTAAGCTTATAAGAGCACTTGTGTGCAGGTTTTGTGTCAATGTCTGTTTCCCACTTCTTTGGATCAACACCAAGGAGTATGATAACTGTACTACATGATAAGAGTGTAAGTTTTATAAGATAGAGCCAACTGTCTTCCCCAGTAGCTATACCACTTTGCATTTCCACTAGTAGCAAATTAGAGTTACTTTTGCTCCATATCATTGCCCGCATTTGATATTTTGTATTTAATCATTGCATTAGGTACATAGAAGTACCACAATATTGTTCCAATTTGCATTCTCTAATGACAAACAAGCTTATTCTTAAAAATTCGATCCTGCTTTTTTTTTTTTTCCCTTTCAGTGAGAATTGTTCTACTATAAGGTGTCTTATTATAGCTGGGTGTGGAAATCTGTCTATAAGAGTTTGAGAGCATTTTTGCCATTTTGAACTGCTTGTAGGTTATCCATTATTTATAAAACATCCATTCTGGTTCTCATTGTACCAGATAATTATGCAATAAGATTAACCTTTCAAATTATCTAGACCTAGTCAGATTAACTGGAGGATCTTCCAAGACTATCTGGTAAATTTTTATCGAAAATGAACCTTGCAAAAAATAAGCTTCTCTTAATTTATTACCCTCATTGTTATACTTGTTTTAAGTTGCAGTAACATTTTAAGCTTTCTTAATTTATAACTTGACAGTTATTTTCTGTTCTAATTGAATATGCAATCTTTTAAAGTGCATGCTTGTCAAGGGTGAGATTTTCATGAGCTTAAAATTTCAAATTTTTGTCCTATACAGTTATTAGTGTGAAAAGTTAAAGCCGTACACCACTAGATTTTTTTTTCCCCTCTGTGCAGAAACTGAGAATATATTTTAGATCGTCTCTAAGGAAAATAGCAGTATATTATTTTTATAACTGGATTAGAAAAAGAAAGTCTATTTTGGGGGGAAAAAAACAACTTCTGGGGGAACATCAAACTATGAAAAATAAAATTTGCCCACACACAGGACTATCACTGGCTCTTAGAAGATATTGGAGTCCAAAGATATTCTTTCAAGAAAAAATCATACACATTAAATTTTTCCTTAGGGAAAATTTATATTTTTATACTTTAAATTGAATGTAAATATAAACAAGGGAATCTTATGGGCTTCCCTGGTGTCTCAGAGGTAAAGAATCCGTCTGCCGTTGCTGGTGACACAGGTTCAATCCCTGGGTCAGGAAGATCCCCTGGAGAAGGAAATGGCAATGTACTCCAGAATTCTTGCCTTGGAAATCCCATGAACAGAGGAGCTTGGTGGGCTACAGTCCATGGCTCTACAAAAGAGCTGGACTCAACAGTGACTAAACAATGAGGGAACTTTATACTGTATGTGAAAACCATCTTCACCACCAGCACTTAAATTGGCTGTTAATGATATTGTCATTGGTTACTAAAGTCTGATACATAGCAGATCCTAACCACATCAGATACTGGGTTGACCATGATATCTTTGGACCATTTATAAATAATCCAAATGTAAAGATGATACACAGATATGTGAAATATATGCTATTAGATATGATTGAGCTTATGCATTTTTGTTCTTAAAGTTTTTTTTTTTTAACCACTTCTCTGGACTCTAATTTTTAAACATTAAGTGGCAAAACAAGTTAAGGTATGTGCTTATTGTAAATAAATAAATTGAAATGTTATTAAAGAATGCTTATTAAAATAATTTTTACTTCTATAAGAAATGTTTTAAAATTATTTTCTCCTTTTCATATTTCTCTTATATATAATACCATATATTTTAAACACATATATTAATATATTACTATAAGTAATAAATAATAGAAATAATGTTCCTACTTTTAACTGCCTGATTTTGCTACAATGTCTTTTTTATAATTACCTAAATTATTAAGATATGGAAATATGTATTATTATAAATCAATTATAAGTGTTTGAATTTATAGAGAAAGCAAATAACTCTAAAATTAAGGGAATGTTAACAACAAAAAGAGAAAATTCCAAACCGAAAGATGTATGTTCTAATCCATTAGAATATCATTTTAGTTGCCAAGTCCACAGTCTAATCCCCCTCCTCTGCTTCATCTTCATTAATTATATATTCAGTGAAAATAACAGTGTTTTCCAGCCTTGTTTGCAGTTGGATATGCCCGGAAACTAAACCCTGTCCAGTGATATAAGTGTAAATATGGATACATAATTTCCTTTCTCCAGTGGAACCCTAGCTGCTACATTGGACTATAATGGCTTGCGTATGTAGAGTGGTAGTAAGAAAGAGTCTGGGAACTGAAAACATCATCTGTCACCATATCAAACCTCACTATCAGTATCTGAATTGTATATATGAGAGAAACAAATTATTTTCTTGTGTAAATTCCAGCCATTTTGATTTTTTCTATAATGTGAGAGTGGACAACCTGAAAAATGTAGACTTTTAAAAAATGAATACGAATATTCCAAAGATTTAGGCTTTTATACCTGTTAATTGAGGTTGTGTATTTACTCTCCCTAACTTATGATAACTCTGTGAAAACGTCTGAATAAATAAAGAAGTACCGCATAGTTAACAGAATAGAAAACTGTACAGCTTCCTAGGGGATCCTTGTATAATGGGCATTTGCTTGAGTTACTCTAGATTAGTCATATGGTACAAAGGAGTCAAGTAATTTGTGTAGGATTTATGCTAATGATGCTGAATCTGCTTTCTAATGAAAAGATATACATCTTTCCAATTACATATATAATAATATATTTTTTCTTCTGAAGTGCCCTTTTAAATAAATAAATTTAAGAAGATATATACAATGAAAGCTTGGAGGAAAAATTATTTATGAACATGGGCATGTATTTATTCATTAACAAGATACAGATATATAAAATTGTTATAACCATGCACATGATCTTTACTTCTAGTGGCATTTTGGAAAGAGAAAATAGTCAACAAAGTATGCTTCATAAGTAGAGCCAAGATTTTTATTAGTATAATCTGGTTCTCCTTAAGGGAAATGTTTGGAACAATATGACTATGGAAATGGTGGTTTTCTACCTTGTTACAGGATTGTCTTTGTTCTTGGACCTTGAAAAGAGAAACGTCATCTTAAATGTGGGTAACAATTTAAACTGAATAAAAATTGAGAACTAATGTGTGGATCTCTCAGGCTAGAAGTATTAGGTTTGAACTGAGACTAAAATACCACCTATAATAAAATATACTATCTAGAAACTATACAGTTTTTTAGAGACACATAAGTTAGAAAAATTTTTCAGTGTTTTGAAGTTCTGGTTCATGAAAACATTTGAAAGGTGTATATTGTTATATATATGAAACATAGCCCTTAACTCTTTTCATAAGGACTTATAGGTATATATATACTCACTATCTCTAAGAAGCGTTGGGATAATTTTAAGTGACTTGACATTAGGACTTTAATATGATTTCTTTTAAGTAAATAGCTGAACCAAATGTGCTTTCTGGAGAGAATGCAAAAGATAAAGTTCAAATGTAGAGATCACACCTTGATTAAAAAAATAAAAAAGATACAGTCATAGAGTAGTCCATGGAGACAGCCTCTGCCTCTGTGCATGTGCACTTCCAGGTAGACCATTGCACAGAAGGGACTGGTGCCTGTGAGTTTTCAAGAAACATGCTTACCTGGCAAGAAAGGCTTGGAAGCACCATTTTATTTCTCTACTTTCAGCCAATACACCTACTGAAATGTGGTTCATAAAGGGCAAAGAGACAAACTGTTTTATGAGCAGTGGTTTGAATTTTAATACTATCATTAGCCCATGGTGTGTGACTTATTGTCACTTTAAAATTTGCATTATTAAAAAAATAAAAAGCTAATAAAACTGTTAGTAGGTGATAACTTCATCCATGGAAGGTCAGATGTAAGAGTATAGCAAATTGTTTGGTTAATTGTTCTCATTAAGCATACAGGTTATCTTAAATTTGTATTCCTATGACCTTCAGAGGAAAAAAAGAATGTCCTGAGCATCTTAAGAGCAACTCTTTTTTTTTTTTTGGTTTGTTTTTAATTGTTGTTTTAATCCTTTATATTATCATGTTGAAGAAACCAGGAAGAAACTGTGTTTGATGTTTCAATCAAGTGTTCTGTAGAATAAAACAATTGTAAGTGCTCTGCTTAAAACACATGCCAGAGTAATGTTCACCTAATCAAGGGTTATTGTAAAACACATAAAACTCTTAGGAATTGTAGGATTAAGAAACAGAGATAAACAGAAAATCATGGTTTACTGCAGCAAGAAAATAATATCAGAATATTTCTTTTCTTTATTGCAAGACAAGAATCATAAAAACATTCTCAGTATATGTTTAATGATGTCAAAGTACTGAGCTTTGATGCACAGTGTTAATGAGATATATTTTGTACACACTGCCGCAAAACAGATTCTTTTTGGGATGTGTATCAAAGGCTGCAAGGATTTTTTTTAATGGCTATTTGAATGATGGACACTAGATCTAAATTAAATCTTTTTCTTTGTACAAGGAATTTCTCTCTTTTTATGTTGGTGCAGAAAAGACAGGGACCAGTGCTGGGATTAAAATGTTCTTGTGGAATATATTTGCGGAAAAACTATTCCCTTCTACAATCACAATCCAGATGAGCTGTTAGTTGATCTTATTGAAAATGCCTGTGGGTTCAGATAAAATCAGTTCATCTGAACTTGCATTAACATATCTTTGGCTAACATACTGTGCCTGGGTTAATTGTTTACAGAGGCTTGGAAATACCTTGGTTACAGTAAGAATAAAAATGCTTTCTCTAAACTTTCTGTAGAAACCGGATATTGAATTATATCCTTCTTTTAAGTCATTTTGTTGTTTCATGTTATAAAGTCAGACATATTTAAATAAATATATACAGGAGAATGAATGGAATCTTACTAGAAGGAAAAACATTTCAGGCATGTAGATAGAGTTGTCTCGTATAAGCAACATGAAGCCATAGAAAATAGATATCTCAGAGATGATAATATTTAGCCTGAGTTGTAAAACTGGAGCAGTTTACTGTAAGTAATCAGATTTAATGAACATAATAAATAGGAAAAAAATTACAAAATATAAAAATATATTTTAGAATTTCTAATTTATCAGTTTTTCAGGTGCCTTACTTGAAACTCTTAAGAATGATGTTTAATGTGAAGTTAAATTGTTTAGATGTTTTACTTAATATACCAATGCTTTAGTAGTCAGAGTAAGTAGGAGTTTTTCTTCTTGGTCATATTGCATGCAATAAAGTTGAAATAACAGTTTTTAGACGATACCAGAAAGTGAATTAGGGTCCTATTTTTAGCTCTAGGCTATCTATTAAACATTTTTGATAATACAGATTTAGTTAACTTATATCTCGGATTTCTCAGGTGGCATTTTCAGTAAAACAAAAAACAAAAAACCTGCCTGCCTGCCAATGCAGGAGACATACAAGATGCGGGTTCCATCCCTGGGTCTAGAAGATCCCATGGAGAAGGAAATGGCAACCACTCCAGTATTCTTGCCTGGAGAATCCCATGGACAGAGGAACCTGACGGGCTACAGTCCATAGGGTTGCAAAGAGTTGGACATGACTGAAGCAATTTAGCAGCAGCAGAACTTAAATTTCTGGTCTTGTTTCTACCTTTGTAGAATATAGAGCTAAAGAATCTGAGATGTACTGATGGTATGTAATGTGCAAAGATCTTAAGCATTCCATTATTTAATATAATTTTCAATCAGCATCATCAGGTAAATCATGTTAGTGTTATCTTAAGTGAGAAAAAAATAGTTTCAAAGAAGTTAAATAATTTGCCTTAATTTTTCAGGTCTAACTTCAGTATGGCTAACTTCAACTATTAGTATTTTTATGTTTACAGAAGAGTTATGTTAGACCAGTCATAGGATCTTTCCTATTTCAAAATACCCACATATTAGTATTTCACTGTATTCAACTTTAGTGACTAAATATGATTTACATTTATTGCTGAGTCCAGAATCTTTTCAATTTACTGTTATGTTAAATCCAAGAGACATTTTCTGGTAATGGGAATATCTCAATTTGATAAAATATATAAAATCAAAATGGCTACAAAATGACTGTCAAGACCAAGGTGGAGGTAGGATGGAGTGTAACTGACAGTCTAAAACACTGATAACGTTGTCTGCTAAAGTTGGGTTTATGTACAACCAGTTACCCGGTAATTCCATGTGCACCAAGGGACATGTGCGAGAATTTCAAAGCACTGTTACCTGTAATTCATTCCAGATGGAATATAGATCTACATATAATAACATTGCAAAAGTGCAGTTCTAATCACAAAAGGAGCAGGATGTTTTCAACACGAAATCAATAAAATTCAAACAGCCATCAGAAGTAGAAGTAGAATGGATTGATAAATTATATTATCTTCACTCTGTAAAAATATTGAGGTTCAATTAAATGTAAAGAACTACAGCTACATATGACAGTATGTATTAGTCTCGCAAACTTACCATTGGGCACATCATATGTAAAGATATCTATATTATATGGTTCTACTTAAAGTACAAAATCAGCCAATTCTGAGTTAGGATAGTAGATAGCTTTGGGGAATTGAATTGAGTATATGTTGATGAGATGGTGAAAAATTGTTGTTTCTGGGTTCCTGGAAACAGGCTGATTCTTTCTTGAGTGGTGGTTAGACACATGTTCACTTTATGATAATGTATTGAAATCAATATTAATGGATCCTCCATTTGTGTATACAAGTCATAATTTACAATTTAAAAATAAAGTCAATAAGTAACAATAACCTCAAATATGCAGATGACACCACCCTTATGGCAGAAAGTGAAGAAGAACTAAAGAGCCTTTTGATGAAAATGAAAGAGGAGAATGGAAAAGTTGGCTTAAAGCTCAACATTCAGAAAACGAAAATCATGGCATCTGGTCCCAACACTTCATGGCAAACAGATCGGGAAACCGTGGAAACAGTGTCAGACTTTATTTGGGTGGGGGGGGCTCCAAAATCACTGCAGATGGTGATTGCAGCCATGAAATTAAAAGACCCTTACTCCTTGGAAGGAAAGTTATGACCAACCTAGATAGCATATTCAAAAGCAGAGACATTAATTTGCCAACAAAGGTCCACCTTGTCAAGGCTATGGTTTTTCCAGTAGTCATGTATGGATGTGGGAGTTGGACTGTGAAGAAGGCTGAGTGCTGAAGAATTGATGCTTTGGAACTGTGGTGTTGGAGAAGACTCTTGAGAGTCCCTTGGACTTTAAGGAGATCCAATTAGTCCATCCTAAAGGAGATCAGTCCTGGGTGTTCATTGGAAGGACTGATGTTGAAGCCGAAACTCCAGTATTTGGCCACCTGATGCGAAGAGCTGATTCACTTGAAAAGACCCTTATGCTGGGAAAGATTGAGGGCAGGAGGAGAAGGGGACAACAGAGGATGAGATGGGCATGGGTTTGGGTGGACTCCGGGAGTTGGTGATGGACAGGGAGGCCTGGCATGCTGCAGTTCATGGGGTCACAAAGAGTCGGACATGATTGAGCGACTGAACTGAACTAAACAGTAAGTAAAAAGTAAAAAATAAAAGTAAATGAAACAATAACAGTTACATAGTAAACTTAAGATATAGATTGTCAAATAGTATTACTTATTACTATAATCCTACAAGAATTACCTGATTCCACTATGCCTGACCTATTTAGAGAAATTTTGGCAAATACCAATTAATCAGAAATTCCCCTCAGGCAGTGACTCATCAAGCTTTAATTAAGTGGAAAATTTTTATTTATATCATAAATCTAGGCTGCTTTGATAGTAAATACCTGAAATTCAGATTTAGAAAATGTATCTTCTCATTAAGTATGTATTTTTCTCTAAGTATTGTATTTGAAGGGAAACCTTACATTTTGTCTATTTATTGCATCTTAGAGGGAGTTGTTTAGAGTTCTGTCACAAAAATATTGCTTCCACTTGAAAATTTCATCTTTAAAGGGGGAAAAAAAAATGTTTCCCAACCTCTCCTTTTTTAGTTTAACTTCAAGTATTACATTCTCCTCCCCAAACTCTTCTCCTTTTGTATTTCTTACTTTGTCACACTTCACCCTCAGTCAAGATTCTTTGACCTGATACTCCTGGTGTCCCTCTGTATTTTTTTCTTTCATTAGTTTCTTGTCTTAATGATTTACATCTCTTTAAGATTTCACATTTCTTTAATCCCTTTATCAAATTTTATTCTTTCACATTGCCCTTCTCTGTCACCCCCAAAATTAACCTCTTCTGTCTTCTTCCTGTTAACCTTTTATATGAGAAGGAATCTGACCCCTGCCCCCATATGCTACAGATATTATCAGTATGCTTAAATGAATGGACAAAATTTAGTTAATAAATAGTGAACATTTCTGAAATTGTTGGCACTGTGGACATTTATTGTCTTTTGTTGTCTTTTAAGCTTGTTGATAGCAAATTCTCACAATTTTTCTCCTGTTTTTACTTATAACCATTGTAGCATTTTCTTCTCTTCCTCAAACTGTTGTTTCTTATTGTGATTCTTTGTCCCACTATGATTTATCAAGTCCCCAATAAGCACTTTTTTCCCAAGTTCATGAATACCATGTAAGTGCATACTGATAGCACTCATCTTAGTTTGGAGTCACCTGAGACAATGAGTTGGAAGCTAATGATATTTTTGCTTGGAGAATCCCATGGATAGAGGAGCCTGGTGGGATACAGTTCATGGGGTCACAGAGAGTTAGACACGCCTGAGCAACTGTGCATGAAGCGTGAGTTTACAGGTTTGAGCATCTTAGAAACAGTGGTAGGTGAGTGTAGAAATGAGAAGAGGGGGGAAAGGTCCCAAAAGAGTTTGTTATTAGGTAAGCTACTACAGTGAATACCTGGAGATAAGTTCTATGGGCGGTGTCTTAGTGTCAGGATAGAATATATGATTCAATTATATAAACAGAACTGCAGTAGAGTAGGTATATTCATCTATTGCTTTGTAGGGAACTTCTGATGGTAATTCCACAGTACTTTTGGCAGAAGAATTACTGTGTTGAGAAAATCTTCAGGCAAAGATATGTTAAGTGCTAATGTGGGCTGGCATATTCGGAAATGGAAAAGGTGGAGGGAATTTGGATGTGTCAGATTCAAGAGCTGCTAAGAGTCTGCCTGCAATGCAGGAGACCTGGGTTCAATCCCTAGGTCAGGAAGCTCTCATGGAAAATAAATGGCTACCCACTCCAATATTCTTGCCTCGGAAATCCCATGAACAGAGGAGTCTGGTCAACTACAGTTCATGGGGTCACAATGAGTTGGACATGACTTAGCAACTAAACCACCACCATATGACCTGGATCTAGTCATACATATCATATAACATTTACATTGTATCATCCCTGGTTCTCTAAAGTAGTATTTGTAACTTTTAAGAAAAAGTCACTCAGCATTCCCTGTTGATGGATGCAGTGGATCCCAAGTCCATTGTCTGTATCCATTACCTTTCTCTGCCACTCATTCTAGTTTCTTATTCTTGGCACACCCACTGCAGGCTGTGTGCTCAGTGGGTAATCTTTATCCCTGGGGAATCAAAGTCCTTGATTATAATATTTTTGTCAGGATATCATTGCTGAAATTACACATTTAAGCACACCCTCATGAAAACCACTAAATTAAAAAGATAACTTGCACTGATTACACTTTGCGGGAGAAACTCCCTTTTTTTTTTTTTTTTTTAAATAATAAAGCCTATTTCTCTTAAGTAACTCCTTCTTTACCTACATGCCTACTCATTGCAAGAACCCAGTGGTAGCTTTAATTTTAGTGGGTTACACACTATGCCCTATACAATAAGTTTTCAAAACCATCCCAGAAACCAGGATCTCTAGATCTGTAGAATAAAGTTGCAGATAGGAAACATGAATCCCTCAAATGATTAAAGACTTGGAGACGATCTATCCATAATTTTATCCTTGGTTCACAGTTATTACTAGGTGGGTTGTCATGTGAAAATTTTCATTCCCATTCAGTAGTTTTAGGGTAGGACTTAGCAACCCTAAAACCATAGTAAAATTCTAGGCAAAGACCAGTGATGCTGCTCTATGAACCACACTCCCGAGTAACAAAGCTGTGAAACATTGATAGGTGTTACCTTTCATTTCCAGCAGTATGACCCCTGCTGTTTGTCTGGCAGTTGATCTAAATAATTTCAGATGCCATATTGAATATATGCTTTTGGGACCATCATAGAATTCTTTATTCTGCCCAACTTTCCATTCTCATTTACTCACTGGGACTGTTATCCATACCCTTTATCTCTGTCTCCAGTTTTTAGCTTTGAACAGTGTCATTCTTTGCAGAATTTTGCCACATCCCCTAAGCTTGCCTCTTGCCTAAGAATTTTTCATAGTATCATCTATTCTTTACATTGCATGTAGAGAAGTCATCTCAATTGTAATTTTTGTATTTCTGAGTAAGACACATTTAAAAGGACCACTTTCTTTCAGAATATTCCAACTTTTTCATAGCTGACAAAATTCTGTATATCTACTCAATTCTCCAGTCTCCTCTAAAGCTACAGTTGCTACTCATGATTTTTATTTGCTAACTATTAATTGCTGGGAAGAGGTGTATTTGTGACTGATAATACAGAATCTCTTGAATGGTATAAAATGAATACATTCCATTAACTGTATCTTGTTAAATTTAATAGAAAAACTTTAACTCATAATTTATATGAAATACAAAGGTAAAATCTAAATGTTATTCTATTTTATAGGAAATATATTTTCCTATAATATTTAATGAACTTTGAATATTATACTTACTTTCATAATCTATAAATTATGATTAAAGAAGTGAAATTATTTGTTAAAATTATATGTCCAGTGAGTGAAGAGATTATTTTTTAGAAAATTCTGTTGGATTCCAAATTCACTCATTTTTTTAAACAACTTTATGCTTCAGTTATCAAGCAGTATATTTAAAAGAGGTTTTCTCTTTTTCACTTGCCTTCTATACTACTGTAATGCTAGACAGTGTCTGAGCCAATACAAAGATCAAATATTTGAATTTTGAGTAAATCTTTTTACTGTAAATTTTAGCCTCAGATTCCTATATGATTTAGTTTATTATACCTTTGATCTATTTAGTATATGTACTGAGTTACTAATTTTTAGGGAAAAATGCATTAGCTCTGTGTTACATTTTCTTCATTTCTCACATTTTCAACAACANGTAAATCTTTTTACTGTAAATTTTAGCCTCAGATTCTTATATGATTTAGTTTATTATACCTTTGATCTATTTAGTATATGTACTGAGTTACTAATTTTTAGGAAAAAATGCATTAGCTCTGTGTTACATTTTCTTCGTTTCTCACATTTTCAACAACATGAGTCCAATACCAGTGTACATCCATAACACTTTATTCAAGATCAGTGTTTCAAAACATTTTATCTCTGAATACAAATCTTTCAAAGGAGATTGGTAATTTTATCATGAAATATATGTGCAGTATCATATATCTATGTAAAATGAATTCCCTTAAATAGGCCCCTATTTGTTTATTGGTTTCTCCTATGGCTTTCTTTTTTACATTGCTTTTAATGCAGTCTATGAATGCATGAATCCATGAATGCATCCAAGAAATGGAGGAGAGGTGCAGTTGTGGATTATCTGATACAGGGTTTATGGTAGATACAGCCAATTTCTTCAACCAGTGTTCATTTTTCAGGCTTCTCAGTTGCTCTTTCTTTACTAAAGAACACCGGAAACTAAAATGTAGGCAACTCCCACTTAACATCCATGATCTATTCAGGAAGTCAGGTATTCTGATTGAAGACAATGACTAAAAGACTATATTATTTTAAAAGTACACAATTATATTACATTCTACATTTCAACTAAAAATCCCTAGTCAACCTCTCAAATGCTGTGTGAGAATAACAATGTCAAATTTGTAAAAGTCACAGAAAATCAAGGGTTCTTATGCTTTAAGACAAAGGGATTTCTAAGTAATATAGACTATTTAGTAGATAGCTACCAGCACACACTATTCAAACTAAGATATATGAAAACTACAATCCGTTAAAACCCAGGCACAGAACAAGAAAGCCTATTCTTTCTAATAACTGTATAACTCAAAACCAAATATAACATAATCAGAAATAATCTATTGGGAAGGAATTTGACAGGTTACAGATTAGAAGGTATCTTGAAGGCTAGATTATATGAAAGCTGCCCTATAGCGTTAGGGCTGTCAGGGGAGTAGGAGCTTGTGAAGGTTGCTTTAACGTGTTTCTTTGGTCAATTCAACTCAAAGTTTGAGCTCAGTGTACAAATTCCTGGATAAGTAAACCTCTTCTGTATTATGCTATCCTTCTAGATAACAGAAGTGGGTCCCTAAATGTACTGAAGAGATAAAAATCACAATTTAGAAGTTGTTGTTTTTTGTTTTCATTTTTGTTTTACCTCTCATAGATTAATTGACCATAAGTAAGTGGGATTATTTCTGGTCTGTCTGCTGCTTCATTTATCTTTTTTTGTGCCAGTATGACACTGTTTTGATTACTGTAGCTTTGTAGTATAGTCTAACACCAGAGAGTCTGATTTCTCCAGCTCTATTCTTTCTCAAGATTGTTTTGGCTATTGAAGGCCTTTTGTGTTTTTACACAAATTCTGATTATGTGTTCTAGTTCTGTGAAAAATGCCATTGGCATTTTCTCAGGGATAGACTTGAATCTGTAGATTTCTGTGAGCATTACATCAATTTTAACCAATATTTTAACAATATCCTTCCAATCAAAGAACATAGTATCTGCATCTGCATCTCTTTGTGTTGTCTTCAATTTCTTTCAGTAATGTCTTATAGTTTTCTGAGTACAGATCTTTCATCTACTTAGGAAGGTTATCCCTAGGTAGTTTATTCCTTTTATTACAGCAGTAAATGGGAATGTTTCCTTTGTTTTTCTTCCTGAGAGTTAGTTGGTAGTGTACAAAAATACAACAGTATTATTTTTGTATCCCATAACTTTACTGAATATATTGATGAGGTCTAGTGGTTTTCTGGTGGCATCTTTACATTTTTTACATATAGCAGGGGTACCCTGATGCCTGCTTCCCAGTCTATGGAAAAATTATCTTGCAAAAAACAGGTTCCTGGTGCCAAAGATATTGGAGATTGCTGATGTATAGCATCATGCCATCTGCAGACACCGATAATTTAATTTCCTTTCCCGTTTGGAGACAAGAATATACAATGGAGGACAGACCGTCTCTTCAGTAGGTGCTGCTGAAAAACTAGACAGCTATACATAGAAGAATAAAATTAGAACATTCTCTAATGCTATAGACAAAAGTAAAATCAAAATGCATTAAAGAACTAAGTGTAATATCAGAAGACATAAAACTCCTAGAGGAAGGTGTAGGCGGAATACTCTAAATTGTAGCAATGTTTTTTGGACCTGTCTCCTAAAACAGAGGAAATAAAAGCAAAAATAAACAAATGGAACCTAATTAAATTTAAAAGCTTTTGCACAGCAAAGGAAATCGTCAACAAAATGAAAAAGACAGCCTACAGAGCAGAGAAAATATTTGCAAATTATATGACCGATAAAGGTTTAATATCCAAATATATATACAACTCTTATAATTCAACATCCAAAAATGGATTAAGAAAATAAGCAGAATATACAAATAGACATTTTCTAAAGAGGATATGTAGATAGGCAAAAGGCTCATGAAAAGATGCTGAACATTGCAAGTAATCAGGGAAATGCAAATCAAGGCCATGATGACATATTATTTCATACCTGCCTCAGTGACTATCATCAAAAAGGACACATAATGTGTTAGGGAGGATTTGGGGGAAAAAGAACCCATGTACTACTGGTGGGACTGTAAATTGCCACAGCCACTGTGAAAGACAACATGTGACATTTTCAAAAAATTGAAAGTGGAACAGCTGTATAACTAATCTACATCCCTGGTATATATTCAAAAGAAACAAAAACATTTACTTGAAAAGACACACACCCCAGTCTTCATAGAAGCATTGTTTATTATTTCCAAGATACAGAAGCAACCTAAGTATCCATCAACAGATGATAAAAATGATGTGTGTGCATGTGTGCGTGTGTGTAGAATACTGTTCACCCATAAAAAAGATAAAATTTTGCCATTTGCAACAACATGGACCTTATAACTCAGAAAAAAAGCAGTACTGTAATATCTCCCATCTTTGTTATTTCTTGCCTTCTACTTGTTTGTGTTTAATTTGCTCTTATTTGTGGTTTAAGAAAAAATGTTAGACTGTTGATTCAAATTATTTTAATAATACTCATTTACAATTGTAAATTTTCTTATAAGCACTGCTTCCACTGAATCTCATAAATATTAGCATGTCATCTCAAAGTTCAAAATAGCTATTGTTTTTGTTAATTGAGTATCATTCATCACTGTAAAACTCAGGAGTAGTCGTAAATCTCCTGAGCAGGGAGAATGTGGGTCTAAGAAATAGTCTCTTGAAGAATGCAAAATCAACTGAACTCTGTTGAGTTGTGAAAGGAAATATCTGTTGGTTTAGAGCTCTGGGGATCAGGCCTCTGAAGAGAGGGATACCTGAAATGAAAATGGGAAATATTTATCTTTAAGTTAACAGCCAGAAGTCAAATCTTGAAACCATTCATTCCAGCATATTCCAAGAGGTTAATGGATTAAAATCTTTATATTATGACGTACTGCTCATTTTAAAAAATAAGATATCATTTCTCTTGGTGATGATGTCCACGTTATTGATTATTGTATAGAGGCAGGCATGACCCAAGATTTTCACTAGACATATGTAGTCCAGAAGGTCTGATGAGCATCCAGCACCATCCATTTTCAGGGCTAGTTGATTTGGCAGGTGAGTCATTATACACTCTTAGTGGATTCCAGTTTCCATGGCTTCCATCCTGCTATCTGTATCAACCAACACCTTTTCCAGGGATGTTGTGGATGGTATGAGGATATGAGGATGATACCACTCTAATGTCAGAAAGTGAAGAAAAACTAAAGAACCTCTTGATGAGGATGAAGAAGGAGAGTGAAAAAACTGGCTTAAAAGTAAATATTTAAAAAAAAAACACAAAACCTAAGATCACGGCATCTTGTCCCAACACTTCATGGCAAATAGAAGGGAAAAGAGGTGGAAGTGGCAACTGATTTCCTTTTCTTGAGCTCTGAAATTATTGTGGATGGTGACTACAGTCATTAAATTAGAAGATGATGGCTTCCTATCAGGAAAACTGTGGCAAACCTAGACAGTGTGTTAAAAATCAGGGACATTACTTTGCTGACAGTGGCCCATATAGTCAAGGCTGTGGTCTTTCTAGTAATCATGTACAGTTGTGAGAGCTGGACTGTAAAGAAGGCTGAGTGCTGAAGAATCGAAGCCTTCAAACTGTGGTGCTAGAGAAGAATCTTGAGAATTTGTTGGACAGCAAGGTGATCAAACCAGTCAATCTTAAAGGAAATCAACCCTGAATACTCATTGGAAGGACTGACACTGAAGCTCCAATACTTTGGCCACCTGATGTGAACAGCCAACACATTAAAACGACTTGATGCTGGGAAAAATAGAAGGCAGAAGAAGAGGGTGACAAAAGATGAGGTGGTTGGATGACATCACCAATGCAATGGCCATGAACTTGGGCAAATTCCAGGAGATACTGAGGGGAAAAAAAAAGCCTTGCATGCTGAGATACATGAAATTGCAAAGAGCTGGCCACAACTGAGCAACTGAACACAACTTATTCCAGACTTTGAGTTACTCAGGGAGAAATCAGCCCATGCATGCTCTGCAGTATTGATAAGGACCCCAAAAAGATGTACTTTTCATTATAGCAGATTGGAATGCAAAAGTAGGAAGTCAAGAGATACCTGGAGTAATAAGCAAAATGGACCTCGGAGTACAAAATTAAACAGTTCAAAGGGTAACAGTGTTTTGCCAGGAGAATGCACTGGTCATAGCAAACACCCTCTTCCAACAACACAAGAGAAGACTCTACACATAGACATCACCAGATGGTCAATACTGAAATCAGATTTATTATATTCTTTACAGCCAAAGATGGAGAAACTCTATACAGTCAGCAAAAACAAGACTTGAAGCTGACTATGGCTCAGATCATGAACTCCTTACTGTCCAATTCAGTCTTAAGTCAAAGAAAATAGGGAAAACCACTGGACCATTCAGGTATGACCTAACTCAAATCCCTTATGATTATGCAGTGGAAATGACAAATAGATTCAAGGGATTAGATCTGATAGAGTGCCTGAAGAACTATGGGCAGAGGTTTGTGACATTGTACAAGAGGCAGGGATCAATACCATCCCCAAGAAAAAGAAAATTAAAAAAGGCAAAATGGTCTGAGGAGGCCTTACAAATAGCTGAGAAAATAAGAGAAGCTAAAGGCAAAGGAAAAAAGGAAAGATATATCAATTTGAATGCAGAGTTCCGAAAAGTAGCAAGGAGAGATAAGAAAGACTTCCTCAGACATCAATGCAAAGAAATAGAGGGAAAAAATAGAATGGGAAAGACTAGAGATCTCTTCAAGAAAATTATAGATACCAAAGGAACATTTCATGCAAAGATGGGCACAGTAAAGGACAGAAGAGGTGTGGACCTAACAAACGCAGATGATATTAAGAAGAAGTGGAAAGAATACACAGAAGAACTATACAGAAAAGATCTTCATGACCCAGATCACACTGATGGTGTGATCACTCACTTAGAGCCAGATATCCTGGAATGCAAAGTCAAATGGGTCTTAGGAAGCATCACCATGAACAAAGCTAGTGGAGGTGATGGAATTCCAGTTGAACTATTTCAAATCCTGAAAGATGATGCTGTGAAAATGCTGCACTGAATATGCCAGCAATTTGAAAATCTCAGCAGTGGCCTCATGACTGGAAAAGGTCAGTTTTCATTCCAATTGCAAAGAAAGGCAAAGCCAAAGAATGCTCAAACTACTGCACAATTGACATATCTGTCACACTAGCAAAGTAATGCTCAATATTCTCCAGCCAGACTTCACCAGTATGTGAACCATGAACTTCCAGATGTTCAAGCTGGATTTAGAAAAGGCCAAGCAACCAGAGATCAAATTGCCAACATCTGCTAGATCATCAAAAAACAAGAGTTCCAGGAAAACAACTGCTTTTGCTTTATGAACTATGGCAAAGCCTTTGATTTTGTAGATCACAGAAAACTGTGGAAAATTCTTTAAAGTGATGGGGCTACCAGACCACCTGACCTGCCTCTTGAGATATCTGTATGCAGGTCAGGAAACAACAGTTAGAACTGGACATGGAACCATGGAGTATTTCCAAATAGAAAAAGGAGTACATCAAGGCTATATATTGTCATCCTGCTTATTCAACTTATATGAAGAGTAAATCATGCAAAATGCCAGTTTGGATGAAGCACAAGCTTCAGTCACATTTGCCAGGAGAAATATCAATAACCTCAGATATGCAGATGACACCACCCTTATGGCAGAAAGTGAAGAAGAACTAAAGAGCCACTTGATGAAGATGAAAGACGAGAGTGAAACAGTTGGCTTAAAACTCAACATTCATGTTTCAATGCCATTCTTCCAAATCATCCCACCCTCTCCCTCTCCCGCAGAGTCTAAAAGACTGTTCTATACATCTGTGTCTCTTTTGCTGTCATGTTGATGTATGGCAAAACCAATACAGTATCGTAAAGTAAAATAAAGTAAAATTTAAAAAAATAAAATAAAACTCAACATTCAGAAAACTAAGATCATGGCATCCGGTCCCATCACTTCATGGCAAATAGATAGGGAAAAAGTGGAAACAGTGACAGACTATTTTCTTGGGCTCCAAAATCACTGCAGATGGTGACTGTAGCCATGAAATTAAAAGATGCTTGCTCCTTGAAACTAAAGCTATGACCAAGCTTGCAGTATATTAAAAAGCAGAGTCATTACTTTGCCAGCAAATGTCTATCTAGTCTAAGCTATGTTTTTTCCAGTAGTCATGTATGGATATGAGAGCTGAACTATAAAAAAAGCCAAATGCAGAAGAATTGATGCTTTTGAACTGTGGTGTTGGAGGACTATTGAGAGTTCTTTGGATTGCAGGGAGATCCAACCAATTCATCCTAAAGGAAATCAGTCCTGAATATTCACTGGAAGGACTGATGCTGAAGATGAAACTCCAATACTTTGGGCACCTGATGCAAAGAACAAACAGCTCATTCGAAAAGACCCTGATGCTAGGAAAGATGGAATGCAGGAGGAAAAGGGGATGACAGAGGATGAGATGGTTGGATGGTATCACTGACTCTATGGACATGAGTTTGAGTGAGCTCTGAGAGTTGGTAGTTTATAAGGAAGCCTTGCGTGCTGCAGTCCATAGGATCGCAAAGAGTCAGACACAACTGAGTGACTGAACTGAACTGGTCAAGTGTATGAATTTGTTGGATTTACTGGCATCATTTGTTTAGATCTTAGGGATGGGAAAGCAAATCTGAGTCAACCTGGAATTTTGATATGGATCTAGGCATTCAGATTTTATTGCTCAGGATTAAATTGGCAAATTTTAGTTTGTAGAATTAGAGCTGATATTGAAAATATTGAAACAAAGTTTTTTTGTTTTTCTTTTTAAACAAATGTTTCCAATTCAGTTCAGTTCAGTCGCTCAGTCGTGTCCAGCTCTTTGTCACCCCATCAATCACAGCACGCCAGGCCTCCCTGTCCATCACCAACTCCTGGAGTTCACCCAAACTCAGGTCCATTGAGTTGGTGATGCCATCCAGCCATCTCATCCTCTGTCATCCCCTTCTCCTCCTGCCCCCAATCCCTCCCAGCATCAGAGTCTTATGTCCTCTTAAAATTCAGAGAAATACTTATTGAACCTATACAAATAATTATATTGCCACGAAGATAAGAATACTCAGTATAGTTTCTAAATTCTGGGAGGATTTAGAGAGAGAGAAAGATAAATATTTTATGTCTGTTTATAAAAGCATAATTTGCTCAGTGTTTATTAGCTTAAACTATAGACAGCTTAGGAGAAAAGAAAAAGTATTTCCATATGTCTGAAAAATCAAATATTACAACATCAGCAGTATTCCAAACAATGCTTCTAGTCATCCTTTATGAATCCTTTTAGTACCACATATTTAATTCTTGTTCTGTTTGATCTTGATTTATCAATGTTATGAACCATCTGCTTTTCCACTAGAATAGTGTAAATCTTGGTTTAATCTACAGGTGGTCTTAAACTTATTTATGAAATGCCATCAGAAGTTCTATGCCCAAATGTCCCTGATTGGCATAGTCAGTTTTGTTAAAGACAAAATTCTTTGCCTTAGTCCATTTGAAATACTTTAAAGGAAGTATCAAAATACAATTAACAATAGTCAATAACTGACAGAAAGATCTAAAATCACTATGGTTGGCTTACTAATGATCACTTTAAAAAGTGACAGATCTGATGAGGATTCATTGCAGATATAATGTAATTGATAAATTTTTCTTGTTTCTGTGACACACAAAGGAAACTGAAGTCAATAAAAATGATTTGCACAAAATATCTGTAAACTTAATGAATATCTGCTTTCAAAGAACAGAGATCTAATTTATGGAAATAGTTAAACATAATATCATTACAGGGGAAATTATGATGTATAATAATTGAGAGGGATAATGTGTCATGACTATACCAAGCATATGCTGAGAATATATCAAGGTTTTCAAGAAAAAAGATGCACTAAATCTGGAAATGGTGCTAAGCATCTGTATACTAACAAAACCTCATAAGTAAGAGATGTAAATCCCTAGCAGAAACCACTAGAATATACTGGTCCTGTTCAGTTCAGTTGCTCAGTCATATCTGACTCTTTGTGACCCCATGGACTGCAGCATGCCAGGCCTCCCTGTCCATCACCAACTAACGGAGTTTACTCAAACTCATGTCCATTGAGCTGGTGATGTAATCAGCCATCTCATCCTCTGTCATCCCCTTCTCCTCCTGCCTTCAATCTTTCCCANATACACAGAAGAACTATACAGAAAAGATCTTCATGACCCAGATCACACTGATGGTGTGATCACTCACTTAGAGCCAGATATCCTGGAATGCAAAGTCAAATGGGTCTTAGGAAGCATCACCATGAACAAAGCTAGTGGAGGTGATGGAATTCCAGTTGAACTATTTCAAATCCTGAAAGATGATGCTGTGAAAATGCTGCACTGAATATGCCAGCAATTTGAAAATCTCAGCAGTGGCCTCATGACTGGAAAAGGTCAGTTTTCATTCCAATTGCAAAGAAAGGCAAAGCCAAAGAATGCTCAAACTACTGCACAATTGACATATCTGTCACACTAGCAAAGTAATGCTCAATATTCTCCAGCCAGACTTCACCAGTATGTGAACCATGAACTTCCAGATGTTCAAGCTGGATTTAGAAAAGGCCAAGCAACCAGAGATCAAATTGCCAACATCTGCTAGATCATCAAAAAACAAGAGTTCCAGGAAAACAACTGCTTTTGCTTTATGAACTATGGCAAAGCCTTTGATTTTGTAGATCACAGAAAACTGTGGAAAATTCTTTAAAGTGATGGGGCTACCAGACCACCTGACCTGCCTCTTGAGATATCTGTATGCAGGTCAGGAAACAACAGTTAGAACTGGACATGGAACCATGGAGTATTTCCAAATAGAAAAAGGAGTACATCAAGGCTATATATTGTCATCCTGCTTATTCAACTTATATGAAGAGTAAATCATGCAAAATGCCAGTTTGGATGAAGCACAAGCTTCAGTCACATTTGCCAGGAGAAATATCAATAACCTCAGATATGCAGATGACACCACCCTTATGGCAGAAAGTGAAGAAGAACTAAAGAGCCACTTGATGAAGATGAAAGACGAGAGTGAAACAGTTGGCTTAAAACTCAACATTCATGTTTCAATGCCATTCTTCCAAATCATCCCACCCTCTCCCTCTCCCGCAGAGTCTAAAAGACTGTTCTATACATCTGTGTCTCTTTTGCTGTCATGTTGATGTATGGCAAAACCAATACAGTATCGTAAAGTAAAATAAAGTAAAATTTAAAAAAATAAAATAAAACTCAACATTCAGAAAACTAAGATCATGGCATCCGGTCCCATCACTTCATGGCAAATAGATAGGGAAAAAGTGGAAACAGTGACAGACTATTTTCTTGGGCTCCAAAATCACTGCAGATGGTGACTGTAGCCATGAAATTAAAAGATGCTTGCTCCTTGAAACTAAAGCTATGACCAAGCTTGCAGTATATTAAAAAGCAGAGTCATTACTTTGCCAGCAAATGTCTATCTAGTCTAAGCTATGTTTTTTCCAGTAGTCATGTATGGATATGAGAGCTGAACTATAAAAAAAGCCAAATGCAGAAGAATTGATGCTTTTGAACTGTGGTGTTGGAGGACTATTGAGAGTTCTTTGGATTGCAGGGAGATCCAACCAATTCATCCTAAAGGAAATCAGTCCTGAATATTCACTGGAAGGACTGATGCTGAAGATGAAACTCCAATACTTTGGGCACCTGATGCAAAGAACAAACAGCTCATTCGAAAAGACCCTGATGCTAGGAAAGATGGAATGCAGGAGGAAAAGGGGATGACAGAGGATGAGATGGTTGGATGGTATCACTGACTCTATGGACATGAGTTTGAGTGAGCTCTGAGAGTTGGTAGTTTATAAGGAAGCCTTGCGTGCTGCAGTCCATAGGATCGCAAAGAGTCAGACACAACTGAGTGACTGAACTGAACTGGTCAAGTGTATGAATTTGTTGGATTTACTGGCATCATTTGTTTAGATCTTAGGGATGGGAAAGCAAATCTGAGTCAACCTGGAATTTTGATATGGATCTAGGCATTCAGATTTTATTGCTCAGGATTAAATTGGCAAATTTTAGTTTGTAGAATTAGAGCTGATATTGAAAATATTGAAACAAAGTTTTTTTGTTTTTCTTTTTAAACAAATGTTTCCAATTCAGTTCAGTTCAGTCGCTCAGTCGTGTCCAGCTCTTTGTCACCCCATCAATCACAGCACGCCAGGCCTCCCTGTCCATCACCAACTCCTGGAGTTCACCCAAACTCAGGTCCATTGAGTTGGTGATGCCATCCAGCCATCTCATCCTCTGTCATCCCCTTCTCCTCCTGCCCCCAATCCCTCCCAGCATCAGAGTCTTATGTCCTCTTAAAATTCAGAGAAATACTTGTTGAACCTATACAAATAATTATATTGCCATGAAGATAAGAATACTCAGTATAGTTTCTAAATTCTGGGAGGATTTAGAGAGAGAGAAAGATAAATATTTTATGTCTGTTTATAAAAGCATAATTTGCTCAGTGTTTATTAGCTTAAACTATAGACAGCTTAGGAGAAAAGAAAAAGTATTTCCATATGTCTGAAAAATCAAATATTACAACATCAGCAGTATTCCAAACAATGCTTCTAGTCATCCTTTATGAATCCTTTTAGTACCACATATTTAATTCTTGTTCTGTTTGATCTTGATTTATCAATGTTATGAACCATCTGCTTTTCCACTAGAATAGTGTAAATCTTGGTTTAATCTACAGGTGGTCTTAAACTTATTTATGAAATGCCATCAGAAGTTCTATGCCCAAATGTCCCTGATTGGCATAGTCAGTTTTGTTAAAGACAAAATTCTTTGCCTTAGTCCATTTGAAATACTTTAAAGGAAGTATCAAAATACAATTAACAATAGTCAATAACTGACAGAAAGATCTAAAATCACTATGGTTGGCTTACTAATGATCACTTTAAAAAGTGACAGATCTGATGAGGATTCATTGCAGATATAATGTAATTGATAAATTTTTCTTGTTTCTGTGACACACAAAGGAAACTGAAGTCAATAAAAATGATTTGCACAAAATATCTGTAAACTTAATGAATATCTGCTTTCAAAGAACAGAGATCTAATTTATGGAAATAGTTAAACATAATATCATTACAGGGGAAATTATGATGTATAATAATTGAGAGGGATAATGTGTCATGACTATACCAAGCATATGCTGAGAATATATCAAGGTTTTCAAGAAAAAAGATGCACTAAATCTGGAAATGGTGCTAAGCATCTGTATACTAACAAAACCTCATAAGTAAGAGATGTAAATCCCTAGCAGAAACCACTAGAATATACTGGTCCTGTTCAGTTCAGTTGCTCAGTCATATCTGACTCTTTGTGACCCCATGGACTGCAGCATGCCAGGCCTCCCTGTCCATCACCAACTAACGGAGTTTACTCAAACTCATGTCCATTGAGCTGTTGATGTAATCAGCCATCTCATCCTCTGTCATCCCCTTCTCCTCCTGCCTTCAATCTTTCCCAGTATCAGGTTCTTTTCAGATGAATCAGTTCTTCACATCAGATGGCCAAAGTATTGGAGTTTCAGCTTCAGCATCAGTTCTCAGAATATATAGGATTCAGTTGAATAAACAAAATTGGGTCAAAATTAATATTTTGTTTTTTAAGATCTTTCTCAAATGTTGAATGAGATTATTTTTAAATTAATTTGTGTTGGATATAGTTGATTGACACTGCTGTGTTAGTTTCAGGTATATAGCAAAGTAAATCAGTTACACATATCCATATATAACTCTTTTTCAGATATTTGTCTGATGTATGTCATTATAGAGCACTGAGTAAAATGCTGTGGTTTTTTTTTTTTTTTTTTTTTTTACTGTTGTTCAGTTACTAAGTCATGTCCGACTCTTTGCAACCCCATAGACTGCAGTATGCCAGGCTTCCTGTCCTTCACTAATCTCCCTGAGTTTTCTCAGACTCATGTCCATTGACATGGTGATGCCATCCAACCATCTCATCCTCTGTAATCCCCTTCTCCTCTTGCCCTCCATCTTTCCCAGCATCAAGGCTTTTTTCCAATATTTTGGCCCTTTGCATCAGGTGGCCAAAGTATTGGAGCTACAGCTTTAACACCAGTTCTTCCAATGTTTATTCAAGACTGATTCCCTTTAAGATTGACTGGTTGGATCTCCTTGCTGTCCAAGGACTCTCAAGAGTCTTCTCGAACACCAGTTTGAAAGCATCAATTCTTTGTCACTCAGCCTTCTTTATGGTCCAACTCTCACATCTATATGTGACTACTGGAAAAAACATAGCTTTGACTATTTGGACTTTTTCTGCAAAATGTTGTCTCTGCTTTTTAGTACACAGGCTTGGTTTATCATAGCTTTTCCTCTATGGAAAAAAAGAAGGAAAAATGGATTTTACTTTTGTGATTGCAGTCACTATCCACATCAGTTTTGGATCCTAAGGATATTAAATCTGATGCTGTTTCCACTTTTTCCCCATCTATTTGCCAGGAAGTCAGACTTTATTTTGGGGGGCTCCAAAATCACTGCAGATGGTGATTGCAGCCATGAAATTAAAAGATGCTTACTCTTTGGAAGGAAAGTTATGACCAACCTAGATAGCATATTCAAAAGCAGAGACATTACATTGCCAACAAAGGTCCGTCTAGTCAAGGCTATGGTTTTTCCTGTGGTCATGTATGGATGTGAGAGTTGGACTGTGAAGAAGCTGAGCACCAAAGAATTGATACTTTTGAACTGTGGTGTTGGAGAAGATTCTTGAGAGTCCCTTGGACTGCAAGGAGATCCAACCAATCTATTCTAAAGGAGATCAGCCCTGGGATTTCTTTGGAAGGAATGATTCTAAAGCTGAAACTCCAGTACTTTGGCCACCTCATGCAAAAAATTGACTCATTGGAAAAGACTCTGATGCTGGAAGGGATTGGAGGCAGGAGGAGAAGGGGACGACCGAGGATGAGAATGCTGGATAGTATCACCGATTCGATGGACGAGAGTCTGAGTGAACTCCAGGAGTTGGTGATGGACAAGGAGGCCTGGTGTGCTGTGATTCATGGGGTCACAGTCAGACACGATGGGGCGACTGAACTGAACTGAACTGAAGGGGACCAAATGCTGTGATCTTAGTTTATTGAATGTTGAGTTTTCAGCCAGCTTTTTCAGTTTCCTTTTTCACCTTCATCAGGAAGCTCTTTAGTTCTTCATTTTCTACCATTAAAGTGGTATCATCTGCATATTGAGTAGATTTTTATTAGTTATCTACTTTATATATAGAAGTGTGTATGTGTCAATCCCGATCTCCCAATTTATCCCTCCTTCTTTCCTCCTTGGTAGCTGTAAGTTTGGTTTTCTCCATCTCAAAATAATATTTTTCAAAAGCCACTGAAACTATGAGTGATCACATTTAACTCTTATCTGGTATCAAGCATAGTAGTATAAAGACTTTGATTAATAGAAGCATGTCATAGAGAGCCAGGGCAGTGACATAGCTCTAGAAACCTCATATGATTTCCCATGTGTTTATATTAATAACATTTTACTCATTCACATTTAACTCAGGGAAGGATAATATCCTCCTGTGATTTAATGATACTTTCCCTACAACTCATGAAATAAACGTAATCATTTCTAATTATCTCTGTTTTTATAGTGTGAAAAAACACCTCCTGTGTCATATACCCAGGAGCCCATGGAAACTCAAAAAGTACAAAATATATCATTTAGGGTTTAATTTGGGAAAGTGAATTGATGTCATCCAGTCGTGTCCGACTCTTTGCAACTCCATGGACTGTATGTAGCCTACAAGGATCCTCAGTCCTTGGGATTATCCAGGCAAGAATAGTGGAGTGGGTTGCCATTTCCTTCTCCAGGGGATCATCCCAACCCAGGGATTGAACCCTGGTCTCCCACATTGTAGGCAGACACTTTACCATCTGAGCTACCAGGGAAGCATTTCAGCATTT
>SJYW01036468.1:555409-610177 GCA_006410735.1 Raphicerus campestris | reverse complement strand
TGGGCTTTCTGTGATTATTCCCTAGTCTGTCTTTTGGGCTTTGCTCCCACATTTCTTTCAGATTCCAGTTGAGTGGAATAGTTCACTTCTCCCTGAGTACATTCTCTGACTCTCCCTTTTGATACACTATCTCTCCTACCAAGCCTGCTCTCTATTTGCATCCTCCAAGGCTGAGCCCAAATGCCACTTCCTCCATGAAGTCTTCCAGAATGCCCACAACCAGAACTGACTTTTCCCAACTTCTCATCCTTGCTTATTTTTCCCCTAGTACATTTAGCTTGCTATACTTTCTACATAATCAGCTTAGTTCATTTAGCTTATACTTTCTACACCTTCTTATTATACTTTCTTTCTATATATATATTGCTAGTAGAAAGTATAATAAGCTAAATGTACTAAAAGAAAAAAATATGTATCTTATTGCCTTTGTCTGATTATAAAATACTGGATGGGAAGTACGATTCAATACTAATACACTCAATATTAAGACATCTAATTCAATACTTTATAATTGGTGCTTAATACATGATTCTTGGAATGAGTGATGAATGAATAAATGAATTTTAGCTGGTAAGATTTGAGATTCTTCATAAACTGAAGTGGTTTGGCTTTCTCCCCAGCTTGGAGTAAGCTATTTTTTAGAGTTGTATTTGATTTTAAAAACAGAATTAGGGGACTATAAAAATAGCTTGCAATGAGTTATTTGAGCAGTCTCACTGTTTTTTAAGAGTGGTAATGTTCCTTTTATGATGCTTTTCATTTACAGCATGGCCATATAGCTGGCTTTTTTTTTGAAACACAATCCCATTATTATGGCTGCCTTTTGCCTCAAACAACTTCCCATAACATTAGAGGTATAATATTGCAAGAATATTTTTCTGACAGAGAGGTTTCTGGTTTGCAGTCAGGGGGATACAGGATGTCAAATTGCTCATCATTTCTGGATCTGAGGGGAAGTAGTTTGAAGATTTTATTTTACCTATGTGTTTCTAGCCAACCATATCATGGAAAACATATTTCCCTATATAGGACAAGGAAATGGCTCAAATAATTCTCACACTTTGCTGAAATCCAAACATGAAATAGGATTGATTTTGTTTTCTTTCATTTCTTTGGATGATCCAAACAGAAAGAGTGCATGTAAGAAGAAACTAAAAGCTCAGATTCATTTTGAGAGTTTATTGTTGTACTTTTTCAAAGAGTGGTGGGTATGAGCCTCGAAGATTTCTATGTCTGAATCTTTAAGCTATGGGACACAGGATGGCTTTGGAAGTGTTGGAGAGGCTGGAGAGAACAGTGGGTGGAAGCAGCAAGTACAGAAGACTGGAGGTGAAGCCTGAAAAAAGGCAACGTCTGCGTTTAGGATCCTCTTGCCTCCAAGTACTCTGCACTTCTACCCTGTAAGCTCCCTTGGCACCATCCCCTCTGTTTAAACTGACTTATTCTCCATCTGGCCTCCCCAGAAGTCAGATTCTTTTTGTCCTCCACGAGAGGACTATTTCTTACCTGATAAACCAAACTAGGATAATTGGATATTATGAAAAAGTTAAAACCCAAGTACTCTTCTTTGCTTTCTGAGCAAATCAGTGAGTGTGTGTGTGTGTGTGTGTGTGTGTGTGTGTGTGTGTGTGTGTGTGTATAATGATGCTAAGGCAAGATTGGATGGAAAGACCAGAGGCTTTGGATTTATTCATCTGTTAGTTTATGCTCATATTCTGCTATGTGGCTTAGGTACAGTGCTGGCCATATTCATTCTCTTCTCAGAACACCTGTTGTCCCTTGCCCTATCTGGAAGACTGGGAGATGGATTAAATGAGCTGGTAGGAAAGGGCCGAGTACAGATGGGTACAGTATTGGCCCTAACAAGTAGAGCCCAGGGAACGCTACTTTTGATGGTTAATTCTATGTGCCAACTTGACCTGGGCTAAGGGATGCCCAGATAGCTGGTAAAGCATTATTTCCTGATGAGTCTGTGAGGGCATCTCTGGTGAGGGCTTGAAAGAACAAAAAGACAGAGGAAGGATAAATTTGCTCTTTTTGCTTGAGCTGGGCACTCATCTTCTGCCCTTGGAGTCAGGACTCCTGGTTCTGGGACCTTCAGACAGGCGCTTACATCATCAGCCACCTAATTCATGGGCCTTTGCCCTGGGACTGAATCACATTATTGGCTCTTCTGGTTCTCCAGCTCACCCACAGCAGATGGTGGAGCTTTTGGCTTCTATAATCACAAGGATTCAGTCCTGTATTAAATTTCCTCTTATGTTCATATCTACGGACTTTCCAGGTGGCTCAGTGGTAAAGAATCCTCCTGCCAATGCAGGAGATGCAAGAGATATAGGTTTGATCCCTGAGTCAGAAAGATCCCCTGGGAAGGAAATAGCAACCCACTCCAGTATTCTTGCCTGGAAAATTCCATTTTCCAAGGACCTGGCGGGCTACAGTTCATGGAGTTGCCAAGAGTCAGACATGACTGAGGAACTAAGCAGGAGCGTGAGCACACTGTATCTATATCCCATTTGTTCTGTTTCAGTGGAGATTGCTAATATGCTGCTTCTCTCCACTTTCCTCTGCCTTTCTTAATAGAGACCTGGTGTATCCTGCTTACTTTTTTTTTTTTTTGGTGTGTGGTCCCACATAGGAAACAACACCTCCTTGCTTAGCCAAAAGTGGGGTATTTTATTTCTTAGCTCACACTGTACAAAGAGCCAGCTATTCTCCATTCAAATGTGGCTCTTTTAACATGTGATTTCTGCACTTTAAAGTTAAAGAAAAAGCAAAACACTGGATAGCTAGGATTATTATTGGAAAATAAACTTTATGATAACGAACTATATTTTTATTCCTATTTTGTGTATGCAAGAGATAAGCTTAAAATATAATTACTTATAATTATATTTCAGCTTTATTATAATAATATTGCATACATCCAGGAAGAAAGCAGAGAGGTATCAAAAATGAATGAATAAATGGGTGGGTGAGGCTTATCCCTCATTTGTAAAAGAAGATACAGTGATTCAGCAATGGAGGTTACTGCAGCAGTATTGAGCTCCTGGAGAATAGTGTTTACTCAGAGATAAGCCAGGGAGTTTTATCTACTATGTATATAAAGAGGCTAAAAATGATAAACTCCAGGTTTTCTGGGATAGCTTTGCCATTTCCTTGTCTTGTGACATGAGCAAGGCACTTGATTTCTGTGGATCTGTACTTCTTCCTCCTTATCTGAATCTTTTCAGTTTTTGAGTTCAGATAGTAAGTGTCTAGTTCAAATGGGAAGAGCTAACTTAATAAAATAGATTTGAATATTCAGGTTAATTTATCAAATGTAATAAGAACCGGCTTGATACTCCTCTATCCCCTGTAACCCCTACCCACACAGACACCTTGAGTGCCCCCTGTGGCCCCCTGCTTGTACTCCTACCCACACCGCATAGTGTCCACTGTGAAGGCTGCTCCTGGCTGAGGACCACCTGGCCTTTCATAGGAGTGCAAATCTAATAACTCCTCCTCCTTCAGGCCAGACCCGGGGCATGCCTGACAGGCTGATGAGCTGCCGGAATGGGAGGCCAGATCTTGGAAATACCAAGGGCCGTAAGTTGTTTACGCAGAGTTGGAGAAAATACTTTCCGTGCTTCACCTGTAAGTCACCATCCCAAGGGTGATATGAGGATTCTTGGCTCATTCTCATATTAACATGGCATTGAACGCAATAGAAAAAATTCCTCAGGGATCGTTCAGATGGTTAAGCCCTCTCAGCTACAAAATATATTCATTCGTACCTTAGAGCACACAATTCTAATTAGCTTTTGCATCTGGTTTCTAATATCTGTGCATTTTAGAGGTTTGGGTATAAGTCTTTCTGATAGAGTGAGTGAGTAGAAGGACAAATTCTTCTGCTCATTCAACATATACATGTGCTTTTAAAGTATACTAAAATAATTTTGATTTTATAATTAATTTTGGAGCATACAGTGGAATATTCACAGATGATAGACACAGAGAGAGAAACCTAAAGTGAGAACAGTGGGCAGCAGCTGAAGCTCAGTTTACACCATATGGGATCTGCAAAGACTGGAGCTAGGGCTCTGGCGGCTGAAAATCTGAGCCCCACTTCCACACAGCAATGACATTCTACTCCTCACATCAGTTGGGATGTGCTGGTGGTTTATGGATGGCAAGGTTGTGGCATCCTTTCTCGTGGGTTGGAGACTTTATACTGCTTCCCAAAAGAACTAGAGAAAACGAGGGACACGAAGTCATTGATGACATAATGGCTGAGGATTTTCTCAGCTTGAATGAAGACATGAGTTCTCACTAAAGCTAATGGAGCATATCAAGTCCTGACGAAGATACATAAAAAACAGATATTCTTTAAGCCATGTCACAGATAAGCAGTAGACCATTAAAGCAAAAAACAGAATGAAAAGAAAATGAGACCAAAGATTTTTTTTTTAATAAGAGGATGACTGTTAGACTGGTAGTGGAATTCTGATAAGCAACCATAACTGTCAGAAAAGTTAGAAACAAGGAAGGGATAAGTGATATTTCAGTAAGCTAAGATGAACAAAGAAATTGGAAAGCAAAATAAAAGCAATATGGAAAAAGAAAAGGACTCTTTTAATTTGAGTAAGCACATTAAAAAGCACATTAGAAATTTGAATCCATTCCACATGTAATAATTTGCATCTACCAACCCTAAACCTAGTCTATCCTTCTCATTCCCCACCANGGAAAACAAAATAAAAGCAATATGGAAAAAGAAAAGGACTCTTTTAATTTGAGTAAGCACATTAAAAAGCACATTAGAAATTTGAATCCATTCCACATGTAATAATTTGCATCTACCAACCCTAAACCTAGTCTATCCTTCTCATTCCCCACCATGCCCCTTGGCAAGCACAAGTCTGTTCTCTATGTCTATTACATTTGGAATGGATAAACAGCAAGGTCTTAATGTATAGCACAGGGAGCTATATTTAATATCCTGGGATAAACCATAATGGAAAATAATATAAAAAATAATATGTGTGTGTGTAAAACTGAGCCACTTTGCTCTAAAAGCAGAGATTGGCACACCATTGTAAATCAACTATACTTCAATAAAAACATAAAATAGAATATATTTGCAAAAAATTTGAGACCAGCTATTAAAGTAGTAGAAGCAGAAAGTGTAACTTTTGAGGTTGAGACAAAATGAAATAAAGAAAACTTCATCCAATGGGTAGAAGGAGCTATAGGAGTAGGTTCCACATTCTGCCATTAGAATTAGAGCTGCAATACATATCCTGCACATGAGTCCTAGATCACATATGCAATGATTGTAACCAAAATATATTTAGAATTGATAAGTTATAGGACATATGCATTTTTGTCTTTATTCAGTCAATTCAGTTGCTCAGTTGTGTCCGACTCTTCACGACCCCATGGACTGCAGCACGGCAGGCCTCCCTGTCCACCACCAACTCCTGGAGCCTACTCAAACTCATGTCCATCACATTGGTGATGCCATCCAACCATCTCATCCTCTGTCGTTCACTTCTCCTCACACCTTCAGTCTTTCTCATCAACAGGGTCTTTTCCAATAAGTCAGTTCTTCCCATCAGGTGGCCAAAGTACTGGAGTTTCAGCTTCAACATCAGTCCTTCCAGTGAATAGTCAGGACTGATTTCCTTTAGGATGGACTGGTTGGATCTTCTTGCAGTCCAAGGGACTCTCAAGAGTCTTCTCCAACACCACAGTTCAAAACCATCAATTCTTTGGCACTCAGCTTTTTTTAAGAGTTCAACTCTCACATCCGTACATGACCACTGGAAAAACCATAGCTTTGACTAGACAGAACTTTGTTGGCAAAGTAATGTCTCTGCTTTTTAATATGCTGTCTAGGTTGGTCATAACTTCTCTTCCAAGGAGCAAGTGTCTTTTGATTTCATGGCTGCAGTCACCATCTGCAGTGATTTTGGAGCCTAAGTAAATAAAGTCTGTCACTGTTTCCATTGTTGCCCAAAGTACTTATGCCAATTTACAATCTCACTGCATAGGTATAGAATTCCTGTCTACCCATGTTCTTGCCAACTTTTTTCTTTCTGTTTTGAAATGATGTCTCATTATTGTTTTAGTTTGCATCCCTTGACTAGAAGTGAGTTCATGTATATATATAGTCAATAATTATTGTCAATATGGGCTTCCTCTTCTGTGTATTGTCTTTTTCTATCATTTGACCCATTTTTCTGTTGGTTGTTTTTCATATTTGAATTTATACATAGAAGTTCTTTATATATTCTGAATTCTGGTCCTTTATTAATTAGAAACATTGCAAATATCTACCCCTGTCTGAGTCTTAGTTCTCTGATCTCAAATATTGAACTTTCTTTCCAATGTTAATTTTTCCCTGATGAATTAGTATTTTGTGTGTTTATTTAAAATCATTTAATGCACTGATATTTACTCTCCTATAATTTTTTATGGCCATTGGGAAATTTTATTTTTCTTGTTTTGATGACTGGTTCTTGGTTCAATACTCCCTTGCTGCCTTATTCCCTTATCCCATATGTTCATCAGAACTGAGCATTGAGACAGTAGTACAGCCCATGTCACCTGAACTCAGTTTTAAGAGACATAGGCTGTTGAATAGCTGGAATTTACTCTAATGAATGGTATGAGGTAAGAATCTAAATTGACACTTAGATAAACAAAAATTCAATCATCTCATTACTATTTGTTGCCTAATTCCCACTGAATTGTAATGCCATTTTGTTATATGATAATAATTTTCTGTATGTCTTTGGTTTCATTGATCTATCACTATTTCTCTGAGTGAATAAAACATTGCCTTAAAATCTGATTTGGAAATCTCTCCTTTTGTTCTTTACCTGAATTAACTGATATTATCAGGCTTTTCTCTTCCATATAAATTTAAAAAAATTGATTTGCCTAATTATACCTAAAAATCCTATTGGCAGTGCCTTGAATTTGTTGACTGGTTTGGGAGAAGACTGCATGTCTTAATGATCATCTTCATCTTCATTCATTAATATAATGAATCTCTCATTATACACATCTCTCTGTGTATTCTTATGTCTCTCTATAGCATGACCTAGTGGCTCAGTGGTAAAGAATCCGCTTGCCAGTGCAGGAGATGCAGGTTTGATCTCTAGGTCAGGATGTTTTCCTAGAGAAGGGAACAGTGACCTGCTCCAGTATTCTTGCCTGGGAAATTCCAAGGACAGAGGAGCCCTGTGGGCTATAGTCCATGGGGTCACAAGAGTTGGACACAACTTAGCAACAAAATGACAACAGCAACACAACATAGCACTTCACAATTTTCTCTGTACATCTTGGGTTAGAGAGTTACTTGCAGGCAACTCAAAGTTGTATTTTTGTTGTGAATATTGTCCTTTACCTTTTGGTTTCTGGCTTGATTACTTCTAGTACAGTGCTGGCTTCATGGGCAAGCAACTCTTGCAGTAGCTCAGTGGACACAGGGCTTAATGCTCAGTGGTGGCCGTCTTGAAATTCCTAATCATTTTATCTCTGAAGCTGTGTCTTAATAACTGAAACCTGATGAAAATGCCACATGCACCTGGAGCGTCAATGGCTCACAATGTGTGTGCCTGCCTTGTCTTCCTGCCTCCCCAGAACAAGTTATGGCCCTGCTGCATCCTCACNTAATTACTTCTAGTACAGTGCTGGCTTCATGGGCAAGCAACTCTTGCAGTAGCTCAGTGGGCACAGGGCTTAATGCTCAGTGGTGGCCGTCTTGAAATTCCTAATCATTTTATCTCTAAAGCTGTGTCTTAATAACTGAAACCTGATGAAAATGCCACATGCACCTGGAGCATCAATGGCTCACAATGTGTGTGCCTGCCTTGTCTTCCTGCCTCCCCAGAACAAGTTATGGCCCTGCTGCATCCTCATCTTGCCAGCTCCTGCTACTGCCCTCCTCTCCAGGTGCTGCTTGGACCTGGGAGGGTCTGTACTTGTGCCATGAGCACCAAGTTGCTGGACATGAACCTGGAACATTTCTGAGGGTCTGCACTCTCTACAACAGTATCTCCAAGCCAAGGTAGTACAACTTTAGAGCCAATCTCCAGGGGATCTTTCTGACCCAGGGATGGAACCTGGGTCTCCCCCATTGCAGGTGAATTCTTTACTGTCTGAGCCACCAGGGAAGCCTGATGATAGGTCAAGAGAAAAAAATTTTTTTTTCTGCAACTTGAGGGAGGGAACCTACATGTTCATTTAATACCTGCCTGGCATTTTATGTAGCTGCACTGGCCTGGGGTTTGGGAATGCTAGAATTTTGTGTATATTGATTCCTTCATGTTACTATCTCTTCCCACTCATAAGTTTATGTTATAATGGGTATGTGTGATTTCCACACACATTTTCAGATGAAGTTTTGGTAGTCATTTGAGAACACCTCCAGGGGCCAAGTGCCTTTGCAATAATTTAGTTCATCTGAACACATCAAAGCCTAATGAAATTTGGACATATTTTACAAAACCCTGCTATTTCAGAGATGTATGTAGCTCAGACATAGGAATCAAAGTGACTTATTCAAAGCTGGCAATAAGGGAGCAAGCTAGCTGTTCTTGTTCCTTCTCTCAGTTCAAGTAGGACTCACACACTATTTTAAGATTCTAGGCAAGAAGCGAAATCAGTGCTGGGAAATTTAACCACCCCAGGAGAGCACATTTATCATGGGTTTCTCACAACCCTCACTTTTCTCCCCCCAGCACTGCCATGGGGTGTTCAAGGATTAATGAATTACTGTTGGGAACTTATTTAGACATACTTGCATAAAAGTACCATGAAGAACAATGAATATAGTTATTATTTAGAGTCAGCAAACTAAAGGTTTTTGATAACATAAAGCATATTTAATATATTATTTACTTCTTAAGGGAATGTTCAGAGAATAACTAATTTACTGAGCTAAATATCTTTGGCTGTATTTTCCATACTTGTTTTATGTCCCAAAGTACCATTTAAAAATATAGCCTGCTTCACCTCAGACCTCTGTGGGGAGAGGTGCATGTGAATATATAGTACAGTTCACAGCCAGAAATGGGGAACAGTGCACGTGGCCTCATTCTTGACCTCATCTCAAAGCCCATTAGAGACATTTCTTGAGACTGTTCCTTCTAGAAATACAAAGGGTGAGACTGAACTTTGATTCCACAGAATGATAATATTCCCTAAGTTGCTTTTGTTGTTGTTACTGCTTTTTCAGATTCAGAACTGAAGAGAATATTTTTTGCTTATTGGATCCCTTTTACATACTAATACACAACTTTCATCTCTTAGTAGTATTGTTGATTTTGTAGTAAGCAGTTTTATTTTTGGATACTGAAATATAGCTCTACCTTTTCCAAGAAATATACAGCTATTGTCTTATACCTGGCATTCTATAATGAGAACTTAAGTCATTTATATTACACTTAACAGGATTGCTTTTCCTTTTTTAAAATGACTGATGACCTTAGGGAAGCTGACAAACTAAACCTTAGTCTTTTATACTTCAGAATAATTGCTATACTGAATCCTTTTCAAAGAGCATGTTTAATGGATGGGGGAGAGGGGCATATTTCTTGGGAGAATACTAGATAAGACTGTACTAAATAATGAAAGTAACAAGGGAAGAATAGGGGAAAATAAGACAGAAAAATAAAAGAAACCAGGTCACAGATGCTTAAGGTATTAGTCACCTCTTTCACGATGTTACTTAAGCCTTCAGAATTAATAGAAAAATTTCCTGCTCTTGTCTTCTTTTAAAAACTTGTTTCAAAATAATTCTAAGCAAAAGGTTTAGGGCAGAAGTGGTTGACTCATGGGAACCTACAAAGTGCAGAGAAGCACTTTGTAAGTTAATAGCAGAAAAAGTAGAAACAGTCTCTGGCAGCATTACCATGAATAGCCAGCACTGTATGTTTCTTCTGTCGTATTGTAGATATAGACTGCCATATACAGCTTCTGGAATTCATCAAGCAACTTCAACCTCTAACAGAAACATGGGAACTAAGGTGCCAAGAGTCCACCCACATGAACATTTTTCTGTCATCTGAAAGAATGATGCTTTAATAATGGTGCCGAGGGTCCCTCTTGAAAAGAGATTCAGAAATCCAATTAAAATTTGCTCATTTTAAAAGAATGTTGTTTGCCCTTAATGCCCATAACATGATTTATTTGAGATTTTTTTTCCTTTAAACTATGGGCTCATGCCCATTATCAGCTTTAGAGAAATGCGTTAGGCACAGCCTCCCTAGAGGTTCTGAAAACATCTGCGATCCAAGTCTGTAGTAGTTTAGGGGATTAAAATTGTGATCAGATTCTTTGGATGGCGGTTACTTTCTTTACTCTCACAATTTCTGTTGATTTTGGCTTTTTTGTGTAATAGGAAAATTAAACTAGGTATGGTACAGATGACAAAGACTTAGATGTCTAAACCATGACTCACATACTTATAATGTGTATTCTCTATAATTATTTTTAAAAATGTAACCTCAAATGTATGTCTTTATTATTAATGATATTCCCCATTTACTGTGTCGAAAAAGTAAAAGTGAAAGTGTTAGTTGCTCTGTTTTGTCTGACTCTTTGCAACCTCATGGACTGTTAGTCGGTCAGGCTCCTCTGTCCATGGAATTCTCTAGGCAAGAATACTGGAGTGGGTACCCATTCCCTTCCCTAGGGGATCTGCACAACTTAGGGATCAAACCCAGGTCTCCTGGATTGTAGGCAGATTCTTTACCACCTGAGCCACCAGGGAAGCCCTTACTGTGTAGAAGTTTGGGCTAAATGACTCCCAGGATCTGTTCAGGTCCAGTATTTCTGACTTGAGTACTCTATGATCACACAAAATTCCCTCAATTGTTAACCTGCAACTTTGTTTAAATGTTGACAGAAAATCTGTTAGGAAATGTTTCCAGTTTGAAAGGAGAAAATTTCTATATTTCATGGGGAAAAAGCATTGCCTAGAAACATCCCAGACTTATTTCTGAGTTCTTACCTTGTCTTCTTTTGCCCAGCATAGGAAAGGTAGTTTAAAATTAGACAGTGCCCTTCTATGAAACCATAATTCCTGACAGCCTTAGAGGTTTTCAAAGATGTCGTTATCTTTCCAATGTTTCTATGTTAGATCTGGTAACTTTGGTTGGCCAGATTGTAATTTACATCCTTAATTTTTATTGTGAAATTCTTGGCTACAGACATGCTTGGGTAAGGGATAATGACAAAATAATATAGTCTTCCCATGGGTCAGTATTTTCAAATTTACTTCTTGGTCAATAAATTACATGAGTTCCATCTTCTTTATTGAGTAAAACAATGGCAGTGGGCTATAGAATTGAATTAAAGGCTAAAATAAATTTGGGGTAAATGACCTGGGAAGTATACCAGAAGCCACAGTCAGTCATATACTATTTTATAGGCAGAAGCATAAAATAAGCTCAGTATATTTGTGAGGCAAAGAATAATAGAGACTTAAGATGAAGACCATGAATCTTGAGAAATCAGAGGCACAAAAGAGAAATTATAGGAATCAGAAGGCAAGGCAACACTTTTAAATGAAAGAGCCTCAGATAATACAAATACAGTCTTCCAAAAGCAGAAATCAGAATTAGCATCAAGGTATTTTTGGCCCAGTTTAATCAATAACATAGAAGTAACTCACAAATTATTTTTTAATGAGTACATTGCATGACTGTATCTCTTGTCCTCAAAGGAATCTTACTTTCTAGCAGTTCAGAGCAGTGGTCTCAGCTTTCCACCATGATTTATGATGTAGTAAGTCATACTGGACTTGGCAAGTTACTGGACTGTTTCATTGATGGCTGTGAATTTACAAAAGATTAAATTGAGCTCTTCCCAATTAAGTTAACAAGAAAAGATAAAGTGCATTTTAAAAGTTACAATATCTTTTCTGTACAGTTTTGAAACTTGGTAACCTCTCTGTATTTATCTTTCAAAAAACCTGGATGGTAAATGGGGAAAGTATTATTTTTCTAATTTAACAGTTGGGAAGAGGTAACCAGATGTTTCATGGAAGTTTCAAAAATCAGAAAGTTAATTTTAGGAAGATCAATACTAACACTCATTTATTTCCAGATTCAGGGTATGTTCTTTCTCCCATATTTAATCCTAAAAGGAAAAATAATCATCTTAGAGATTTCTTTCTTTCAGCAGAGGAAAAAAGATTTAAGAGTATTTGGCTAAAATGCAACTCTGTCTGCATACAAGGAATACCAAGTAAGAAAGAAAGACTGCATATTGAAGAATAACAAAAGCTTCATACAGAAGTGCTGAAAAAAGAATGATTAAAATCTTAATATTAGATTACACTGAATTTAGGGGGAAAAGCTTTAAACAACATGAAGGGTATTTTATAGGAGTGAATCCACAATGAAGATCTACGTACCAAAACCTGGTATCAACATTAATAAAATACAAGTTTAAAACATTATTTGTGGATATGGGAGACAGTAGTAAAGTGAATAAGATTGGTCCAATGAACAGATAGTAAACATTAAATCTTAGGAAAAAAACATACATTTTTAAAGTGTCCAGGGAATGTCAATAAAAATTGAAATGTTGGCTGATTCAATAAATTTTGAAAAGTGGTAATCATTTACCTAATTCTGGCATTATCAAAGACAAGACATTCCATAAGCCTTGCACTAATACAAAACACTCAGATAGTGAATAAATTATAACGAATGTAATTTAAAATGTATTGCTAAACCCACATGGAAATTGTGAAAAATCTTTGAAAACCAGAAACATTGAAGAAAATCTGAAACTGTACATTTAAGACAAATACTGATGCAGAAGCTGGTACAGGTCTTCACTGCTGGGTTAAATTTTAAAATCCTCTGGGTAAAAAACCAGAATTGAGGAGGTTAGTAGCTGCTTAGAGTGAAAAAGGACTAGAGTTAGGCTGGTCAAACAAGGTGGTAGGGTCGGGGAGATGAGTTCACCTGAGGCACATTTATAGAGTTAGGACACATAAAGTATGTATAATTCTATGAAAGTATGGGCAGCAAAATGTGTGCCAGCCTATGAAGATAACTGATTAAGAAACCTGTTTGTCTATATTCCTGTTTGTGCAAGTTAGGGATTTGACTTTATCCTACCTCATAGACAGAAGAGACCATAGTTACAGCAATTAAAAAAGACAGGCTAAGTGTCTAAGCATCCCAGACACCAAAAAGAAGCAAATGTGAAATTCCTGGGAGAAATATATCCTTCACACCTCTCAGGAATCATGTAGATTAAATTTAGGCAAATATAAATTTGCAATAAAAAATTTATTATAGGAAAACAATTTACTAACAGATTCAATAGAAAAGGAAAAAACAGATGTGGCTTTACAAAGACTAAGAATATTTGAATATTTAGAAACAGATAATAAAATAGTTATATATAAAATATTCTGAAGAGATAAAAGGTTATTTTGAAATACAAAGCCAGAAGTAAATTATTATCTAACATGATCAGGTAAATTTATAATCATCAAAATTAAAATAAAATGGATGTTTATCAATAGATTAGAGGAAGCTGAAGAAAGAATTAGAAATCAGATAGATAGGGGAAGAAGTATACAGAATCTAACACAGAGAAATAAGAAAGTAGAAAATGTGAAAGAAAAGTTTTCAAAGGGGAAGATTTATGGTTTAACTTATATCTAATTGGACTTCCTGAACAAGAAAATAGAGAGAAGGAGTACAAATAAATATTTGAAGAGACAATGTCTAGTAAGAGATGTAAGTCTATTTATATAAGAAGCACATTGTATACCAAGCAGAATAAATAAAAAGAAATTTCATCTACATCGCTACAGTGTAACTGCAGAAAAATGAAGACAAACAGAAGATATTAAAAACAAGTGGAGAAAAAAGAATTTTACTACAAAGCAATGACAGAAGTAATGCAAATTTCTTAATAGCAAAAGTGGAGGTAAAAGAAAATGAGATAATTTATAAAAATGCTGAGAGAAAACAACTGTGAGCCAGGAATTTTATATAAAGGAAAATATCTTTCAAGACTAAAGGTAAAGATGTTTTTAGATTAGCAAAACAAACTTGGTAAAATAACAATAAATAATAATAGTAATAAAATCAGAAATAATGTAAGGAATTAAAAGAAAGTAATAGCACTAGCAAAGGATATATAAAGTAGTGAACAATAATAGCTTATAATCCAGGTGTGGGGTTTGAATCAGGTTTCAGTACTTTAACCTAGCTAGTGATTTTTAGAAGATGGATACATGAATTATAGACTTTGTGATTCTAAATATTATCATAAAATATCAAGAACAACTAATAAAAATNTATATTGTATGTATTTTTCTCCAGCAAACATGAAACCTTTGTTTAAAAAACATAATTAGACAATAAAGCAAATCTTAGCACATCTCAAAAAGGTATCACATAGATTATATTATTTGATCAGAATGCAATTAAAAATCAGTAAAAAAGGGATACTCATAAACAACTCTGTACTTGCAAAAATGAATAAACTGTTCTTTAATAAAAGTTATCCAAATAAGAAATAAAATACAAAAATCCACAATATTTTTAACTGAATGTTAATTTAAGCATTTTATTTTATAATGTTCGATAATCTGAAAATGTGTTTCAAGGACTATTTGTAACTTAAAATGCTTATATTAGTAAACTCCACACCAAACCCCCCCCCCAAAAAAAAAACAGCTAAAAGCTAATGAGCTAAGTTGCCAATGTTAGAAAGTAAAAATAAATTCCAGAATAAGCTTAGACAAAATAGAGGGGGAAAAATAATAGAAATAGGTTAAAAAAAATGAATTGGAAAACAAAGGTACTATTGAGCAAAACAAGAGAGTCAAAATTGGTCATTTGAAAAGACTAATGAGTAAGGTACAAAAATCTTTTGCGAGGTTAACCTAGATAAAATAAATGAGAGAGAGAGAAGGAAGACACATATATATGGAATAAAACAGAAAAGCAGCTACAACAGAGATAAGGAGATATTGCTGTGCTTAGTCACTCAGTCATGTCCGACTCTTTGCGACCCAGTGGACTGCAGCATGCCAGGCTCCTCTATCCATGGGGATTCTCCAGGCAAGAATACTGGAATGGGTTGCCATGCCCTCCTCCAGGGGATATTCCCAACCAAAGGATTGAACCCAAGTCTCCCACATTGCAGGTGGATTCTTTACCAGCTAAGCTACCAGGGAAACCCAAGGAGACAATATTAGAATATCTTTGTAAGGAATGATGAAACACTAGTACTTTGGCCACCTCATGCGAAGAGTTGACTCATTGGAAAAGACCCTGATGCTGGGAGGGGTTGGGGGCAGGAGGAGAAGGGGACGACAGAGGATGAGATGGCTGGATGGCATCACTGACTCGATGGACGTGGGTCTGAGTGAACTCCGGGAGTTGGTGATTGACAGGGAGGCCTGGTGTGCTGTGATTTATGGAGTCGCAGAGTTGGACATGACTGAGCGACTGAACTGAACTGAAACACGATTTTATTATTTTCAATAAATCTGAAAACAAAGTTTATGGAAAATTTCCCAGGAAAATATAAACATACATTATAAACTGACATCAGAGAAAAAGTAAGCTTTAAATAGTCCTTATTGTCATTGAGATTTTTACATTATTATTTTAGCCATTTGCCACAAAGAAAACTTTAGGTCCAGATGGTTTTATAGGTGAATTCTACCAGGGGCTCCAGTGAATGCTTTATCCTTTCAGCTAAGATTTCTGGAAGCTACAATGGAGTATAAAGAACAAACTCACAAAACCTCATCTTGAAATATCTCACTTCCTAATTGGATCAAGGACATCTGCCTCAAATCTAACTGCCGGACAAAAGAAATTTGCATCTTCCCTGGGGAATGAAACATCTTCAGATTTTCTCCAATTTTTCATTCATTATGTCCAACATTTAAGAAAAACGGATGAAGCTTGTCAGGATATAGAATCAAATTAATGAATACCAAGACAAAACACAGACTACAAGAACAAACATACTGAGATATGAAACAGATGTCAGGGGATCAAAACAGAATTTTAAAAATGTTAAAAAATGTAGGTCATAAGACAATTTTATTATTTGTGAATAGTTTGTTTCCTCCTTTTAAATTCTTATATAGTTAATTTCTTGTTTTCATGAGTCCTTTGCAAATATTTCCCCCACAGTCTTATATATTCACACTTTTAGGAATATCTTCTTATTAATTTTTTTTCTTTATGGATCATGCTTTTGTTTTCATATATAAGACCACTTTGCCTAACTCCAGGTCATATTTGTCTCATGTTTTTATCTAAGCTTTTTATAGTCTTACATTATCCACTTAGGCCTCTGATCCATTTGGAGTTAATTTTTATTTGAAATGTGAGGTTTAGGTCAAAACTTATTCTTCTGCATGTGAATATATAAATATTCTGACACAATTTGTTGAAAAGATAGCACTACCCTGTATTACATTACAATATATTAATATTTTAATTAACTCTTCCCATGTCTGTCTTCTCATTGAACTGTATATTTCTTCTTCACTGAGTCTGCAAGTCACCTTTGTATCTAGTAAGCTTAAAACCTTGCAAGTAATGTGCAATAAATATTAGTTTGACTTATAAATAATGAACAATGAATTCAGATTTTGTTGTGCATGGTGAAAGCTTTTAGCAATGTATGTAATGGAGATGTCTTTTTGTTTGTTTACTTTCTTCCATCCCCTTCTTAGAGAGCATAGCCAACTCATAGCCCTGATAAAGGAGCAATGTCCTGTGACTTTGGCCATAAATGATTGGACCAGAGGCAGAAACCTACACTGGGCCAANGTATGTAATGGAGATGTCGTTTTGTTTGTTTACTTTCTTCCATCCACTTCTTAGAGAGCATAGCCAACTCATAGCCCTGATAAAGGAGCAATGTCCTGTGACTTTGGCCATAAATGATTGGACCAGAGGCAGAAACCTACACTGGGCCAACCAGTTTTCCCATTCCCCAAATTCAGACAGGGATATGGATTGAACAACTCAGACTGCTCTCCATTCTGGGTCTGCAATACTATGTAAACTCAAGGACTGGAGCCGCAGTGTTGAGGCAGCAGTGCTTTACTATGTAGAGGTGAAGAAGAAAATGAACAGGTATTTGAAAAACAGAAGTGAAAACTAGAACAGAGGAGTAGATGTCTGACTTTGGACTTCTCCCCAGGCTAGGCTGAGATTTTTGAGAATCCCCATGTTTAAGCTAACTTCACTGAGGGTTTGTCTCCTTGCAATTAAACTGTCTAACCAAAACAAGGTAGCAGAAACAATGCAATAAAGAATATAAAATTAAAAAAAATAACCTAGAGGGTGAGAAGACTCTATAAATTCTTGGAATTCTCAAATTATATATAAAGACTTCATATATATAAGGTTTTATTAAGGGTGGTTATAACATTCATATAGCTAACATTGATACATGCAGCCATGTATGCTTAATTTAAATAACTTCAGCCCCATTGGGAGTAAAGGAGTGGTCCTCTTTTTAAAACAGTCTCTGCTTTTCTGAAGATTCATTCAGAGTCAGTCCCAAGTACTGTATGCCAGTGATAAAATCAGATGACCAGTCTGTGCTTCATAAGCTTAGAGACTAACAGGAGAGGTGGGAATTAAGAAATAAATATAGCAAACTATACTAGTCAACTGGAGAAGGAAAAGGCAACCCACTCTGTTATTCTTGCCTGGGAAATCTCATGGACATGGAAACCTGGTGGGCTATAGTCCATGAGGTCTCAAATAGTCAGACACAACTGAGCAGCTAAACACAGCACGTACTAGTCTACACAAAAAGCCTGCAAGAGTTATGAGTACTGTAGCATTGGAAGACTCCTGAGGTTTGGTGTAGTCACAGAAAACTTCAAAAGGATTTGGGATTTGCCGTTGAAGGTATATATGGGTAGAGAAGAAAATGGAGATATGAAAAATAGAAGAGCTTCCTTTACGTGTATCAGTATGACAGAAATGTAAATATTGTTTAGCTAGTTTTGCNTAGTCTACACAAAAAGCCTGCAAGAGTTATGAGTACTCGTAGCATTGGAAGACTCCTGAGGTTTGGTGTAGTCACAGAAAACTTCATAAGGATTTGGGATTTGCAGTTGAAGGTATATATGGGTAGAGAAGAAAATGGAGATATGAAAAATAGAAGAGCTTCCTTTACATGTATCAGTGATGACAGAAATGTAAATATTGTTTAGCTAGTTTTGCAGGGTTTGGGCCCTCTTTCAAAGTTGCTTACAGCTTACCCAAGCCTTTTTCGCTGGGGGTGAGGGCAATATGAGTAGAAAGAAGTCAATTTAGTCTAGAAAATGTTCTCAGAGTTGTAGCTCTCAAAACTACAACTTTTTATGGAAGCATAAGAGCAAAAAAATTATGTTACTGCTAGAGCCTGAGGAAGAAGCTGTTTCATGGTGTATTGACAGTAATTTAATCAAAAAGGTTATCTTCTGGACTAGCACTCAAATTTCCTTAGTCGCTCCTGATGATCAAGGGCATTCTTTGTTAAGTTTAATGTGTTGGCCCTCAAAATTGCCTAGTGTGCAAGGAAGCTGTCAATCATAGACTTTAAAAAGTGTACAGCAGAAGAGTTCTAAAGGGAAATCAAATTACGGTCCATTTGGAAATGCCACATTCAAGTGGCACCAGCAAAATGAAGAGGTTCATTGACTATTCAAATTGGTATATAAGAATTGTGTGTTTTTGTTGCTAATCAAAGATAAAGCTGGCCTTTGAGCGGCCTATGTGGAGCCTGAGACCACCCAGGCTTTAGCTAATGTTAGTGTTTACATGACATGTTGGAAACAAACTGGGCAATTACAAAGGCCCAGTCTAACTAGATCCTAACAGGCAAAACGCCCTCTGATCCAAATGTTAATAGCTTTGACCTTCATTGGTTTTTAATCTCATTCTGTCTGGCAGAGTAAATGAACTCTAGGTTACACAGTACAGAGGAGTCCTTTTTGTTTTTCATTCTGTTTAAAAAAATTTTTTTTCTGATATTGCTAGGGAAAATGAAAGCCTGTCTTTTTTTTTAGCTGGGTCTATCACTGAGTGTATGCACGGAAAGGCTGCTGATTGACGGTGCTTCAACAAAGGCAGATTCAGTTTGCAGCTGATAAGGAGCAAAGTCATCCATGCTGTGTTTACAAAGTAGGCGAGGAGAGTGAAAAATTAGTGATAAAAGAGCTAATCTTATTGTTTCGCTGGATGAGAGAATGGCACTTTTGTGCTTGCTTTAAGAGGAGCTGGCATGTTTTCCCTCCTTCCCTGACTATGCTTTGGCAGCAGAACAATTTCCAGATTCCCTAAAGTGTTATAGATTATAAAGGACACAGTAATGTTGGAAGGGTTTCCTAACATTGAGTAGGGTACAGACTGCGCTAGCTGTTTATTCTACGTACCCGTGACCCACACTGCATAAACTTCTATTTTCTCCGTTTGGTGTTTCTAAAGCAAAAGATAAATATTTGGGCTGTCAGACAAATTCATTAGTGTTTAATTTTGTAGCATATTTAACTGCTTGGTTGTGCTAAGAATAAAGTTTGGAATCCCTTCAGCACTGGGTGTAGGTTCTGGCAGTGGTAACCAGGCCTCTTTGAGTATCGGGTCCTGCAGCTGAAGGAAGGATCAGGGAGAGGAATGTGCTTTGTTTTTGTGGCTCATGACTACTTAGCCGTAGCCTCTCTGAGGTGAGGGCCACAGAAGTGTACAGTAGCTCTAGGTGTGTGCACGCTCAGTCATGTCCTACTCTTTGTGAAGGTATGGTAGCCCACCAGGCTCCTCTGTTCATGGGATTTCGTAGGCAAAAATACCGGAGTGGGTTGCCATTTCCTTCTCCAAGCTCTAAGGTGCAAACGCAGTTAAAAAAAATTGGTGTCTCTGCCTTTAAAGTATTTCTGATCTTATTTCTCATCACCCACTCAGTTTTTATAAAGAAAAGGTTGCAGATGATGTTTTTGGTCAGAGATGTCTCTCAGGCTTTACAAGTCCTCACTATGCTGTTTTCTGCATTTAGCGTGACCCGCAAAGGCCCCTAACAATGGCAACCGTGTGTCTATTCTGGGTCATCTGAATTATTCACTCATTTATTCTTTCAACACGATGTTCATTCAGGCCTACCATGGCCCAGGGGCTGGTGCTCCTGAAGGGTGCATGTGTGTGTGCTCAGTCACTTCAGTCATGTCCGACTCTTTTTGACCCTATGGACTGTAGCCTGCCAGGCTCCTCTGTCCATGGAATTCTCCAGGCAAGAATACTTTAGTGGGTTGCCATGCTCTCTTCCAGGAATCTTCCCAACCCAGGTATTGAACCCATCTCTCCTGGATCTCCTGCATTGCAGGCAGATTCTTTACCCACCGAGCCACCTGGGAAGCCCTGCCTCCAGGAGTTTCCTGTATTGTAGGGAGGACACAGAAGGAGACAGATAATTATAATACAATATGTTAAATCTCATAATAGAGATGCTTACAGAGTACAGGAGAAGTCTTCCTTTGAGCAGTGGAAGAAAGCCTTCAAGTAGATGACAGTTAATTGTGCCTTAAGAGTGTGTTGGATTGAGTTACAAGATGACTAACAGTTCAGAATGACCAGAGCCCTGCTTCTCAAGCTGTTGTACAAGTTTTGTGCCAGAGATAGATAAGAGCATGAAATAGATAATTTTATCCTCTTAGAGTTTCTTATTTACTCATTTGGCAAATATTTATTGAACACCTAATCTGTGCTAGCCACTCTAACAGACACTAGGGATAGAGAAACAAGTGAGACAATCTTAAAACTCATCATGGACTGTCAATTCTGGGGAAATACATCTCGAAACAAATATTAATATGCACATAATATTGAATAGAAGTATGGATTTATGCAATTGAACATGAATATTTCACACAAACTTTGCACTTGCAAGAGCAGCTTTTGGTAATTCCTCTAGACCCTGGAAGAGTATGTTCATTTTAATGCTAGAGTCAGGGATACTGTGTTCAAAGACTTTGAGGAGTGCTAGCAGGCTATGCATGAAGAACTGACAGGGACATGGGACTGGAGAGGTAAGTAGGCACAAAGCAGCTATAAGTTTGCATTTTATTTTAAAGAAAATAGAGTGCTTATAAAGAGGATTTGAAGAAGGAATGACATAATTAGTTTAGGGTTTTAGATGGATCACTCTGATGAAAAGTACCCATAAGTACATCTGAGATCATGCTTTAAAAATATGGTCCCAATACCTGTTTTTCATTTTCCCAGCCTATATTGAATCATTCCATGGTTTCCATGAATGTCCAAACAGCTAAACCTAAGGACCTGAAATGGACAACCTGCAAACAGTGCACATGCAAGAGAATTTGCCTTTGTGGATTTTCTCTTAAAGATGAGGTCACCAAGAACGCAAATTGCATCTAAAAGTAGGAACCACCTTTATTCATATTTTGAATTGATTTAGCTTTTTAATTTAAAGGATCTCAAGTAATTTCACATACAGTAGGTGGGCTATTTTTCAGAGAGAGATTGGTTGCAGGTAGATGACACCCATTCAAACTAGCTCAAACTGCCAGAGTGGAATATATTGAATGATTACAAGGGTGAACAAGGTAGCCAGACCTTAGGAGGCCTATGGCTGGGGCATGGAATGAGAACAAGTCTAAGAGCAATTGACTTTTACCTCTCTGAGTCTCTTTGATATATGTTGTATATTTGGCCTAATTTTTTGTTTCCTCTGCAAGATGTTTTTTCCTTGTTGGTTTGATTTATTTTTTTTAATGAGCATGCATATAAAATGTCCACACCATTATGCCCTTTTAGTCTAAGCATCGCCAGATACTAGACATATCAATTTTTCAGGAGAGAGAATTGGATCAGCCAATTTGAATATGGTGCCTACTCCTGGTAAAACCAGTTAGGCCTGGGAGGCTATCCTGTAACTCACTGCCCTTTCTTCAAGGCTATAGGAGCAGGCCCTAGATTCTCAGGGGGTGAAAATAAATTCCTTTAAAAGAGGAGTTACAGCAGGGTGCAATGATTAGATTGCACCCTCTAATCAATCTCTACCAAGTTCCACAATGAAAGCCTGGCAAATCCTCAATATCAATGAAGGTGTATATTTTCCGTAGAAAAGCCATTCTTTCGTTTCTTATATTTCCTTTCTCACCTTGATATTGTATAAAGAATGCTGTTGCTGTTTAGTTTCTAAGTCACATTTGAATCTTTGTGACCCCATGGACTGTAGCCTGCCAGATTCCTCTGTCTGTGGGATTCCCCAGGCAAGAATACCAGATTGGGTTGCTATTTCCTTCTCCAGGGTATCTGTCCAACCCAAGGACTGAACCTGTGTCTCCTGCATTGGCAGGCAGATTCTATATCATTGAGCCACCTTGGAAGCGATCTCATAAAGAACAGATTTGTGTATTAGTCATTATTCTTCAGAAGGTACTAGAAACTGAGCTTATATTGCTAAAAGGCATCATATTGCCCGATTCACCTGAAACATTCAGCTGATAAATTGGTTTCAAGCATAGCTAGATTTAGCTCCTGTGTAATCTAATAAGAATCTGTTTATGTCCCTCTTTGGGCTCTACTTTCCTTGATGAAGGCTTCATTCTCAGATGGGATCAATATCATGTGGTGGTAAAGATGACCCCCTACAATCTTTTCACTGTCATTTTGCTTAAAATGTTGGTGGATTTTAAGAGAATATTGCTACTTCTGTTCCAAAACAATTTAAGCTCAAAAATTAAAATGCAAACCTAAAATTGAATTTGATGTTTTATTCTCATTTTCTAGCTACTGTGTTGGATTTGGAGGAAAAAAGTAATTTTTGACCTGAATTTTCTGAAAGTTCACCATATATGCACCATAAAGTGCATCATATATGAACACTTTAATTAGTACTACAACAGTGCTGAAAATATAAATACTGAGATTGAAATAGTAGAATCTAAGATACCATGGTATCTGACAATAGCTGCCAAGACCATTATATTAGCATGATGCAGCTTTATTTATGTCCAGTATAAACCACAGCAAAACTGTTTTTTTTAAATGTACTTCTTTGATATGTCTTTTGCTAAATCCTGAGGTATGAAAATACCTATTTGGCAATTTTCAGAAGTTTTTAAGTGTAATATTTCACATCTGTGTACCTGCTCNTATTTATGTCCAGTATAAACCACAGCAAAACTGTTTTTTTTACTGTTTTTTTTTTTTAATGTACCTCTTTGATATGTCTTTTGCTAAATCCTGAGGTATGAAAATACCCATTTGGCAATTTTCAGAAGTTTTTAAGTGTAATATTTCACATCTGTGTACCTGCTCTGGGATTCGTACTCTCTACCTGTTGCTTAGAAAGATTGCCTGGCACCCTGAGAACTGAATTGGAGGATGGTGGTGTTTATAAGTGAGGGGCATTTAGGTGGTGAAGTTAGAATTGGCAGTTGTGTAATTTAGAGGTGGCAAAAGCCTGAACCAGATCATAGTTACGGAAGTAGAAAGACAGGAGAGATATGAGAAATATATTCACGTGAAAACTAGTTTTCTGACATGTTTGTCCAGTGCTTTCCTTGCCAATTGCTTCTTTACTTTTATTGTTAGCAAAACAGTACAACTTTATCTAAGTGGGCTAGCTAATAATTCCACACAATTGGTTTTAGGAATTATTTGAATAAGAGAATTCCTATTAGCATAATTTTGTTGAAGGAAATAAAAGGAGTGGAGGTAGCGGGAGCAGGAGTGATTTATACCTGATAGGAAGCAGGGTAGTGGAGCACGGTTTAAGTCAGAGATGCTTTGGGCTAATGATGTTAGGAGGATGTGAACCATTGAGAAGCCTGGTTCTGAAAGGAAAGAGGAGACTCACTTCTGCTAGCAACTGACTGCTCAGGCTCTGTTGGGGTTCTCTCTCATGCTGCGGCCTCAGGAATGTGAACCCTTTGTTTTCCTTTACCTTTCTAGGTTAGCAAATGATCACACAGCTACATGCTCTTAGGCTGGTTTTCTTTAGCACAGTCAAAACCACATAAAGAATAGGTAAATACTATATTATAAAACCTAGTCTTATTTTACTCTGGAGACTCTTCTCACTGATCTGTCTAGGACTGTGCTATTTTGATCCAAATTTCTTAGTTTATTGTCTGATTTTACATATTCTGAAATCATCTTACTTTTCTATTTACCTGTCCTATTCTTCCAGCTAAAAAAAACTTGATTCTCTTCTAATTTAAAAATTTCAAGGTTTTGTGTCTTCTAGGAAGTAGAGGGTATTTTACTAGCAAATGTGTGTTAGTCGAATAAGGCTACATTTAGCCAAGTTGTTATGTCAGACAAGGTGTGGTGTATAATCCATCACAACAGGGCCTACACAGACTCATGATAAAGGAACAGGTGGAGAGGGGTGTGGGGCTGGAAACTGATAAACAATGTTTGTATTGCTTTAGTACTTTTATTTTTTCCTTTTTTTTTAAATAAAAAGTTTTCTTTTCCTTCTTCTTGTTGTCCTAATAGAGAGGAATATGCACAAAATGTAGAGAAAAGATGAGAAGCTGGACCAGGCAAGAGGCAGAACATAAGCTTAAAAAAAAGTCTCCTTATTAAATGTTCATTCAGAAACTCTGAATTCATTTAGATTAATAAATGCCTTGTCTGGGATACAACTAACTACTTATAGGTAAATAACATTGACCATTCATGTAATCTTTGTGTTGATTACTTAATCTTATTTAATTTCATTGGTGAAAGAGGCATTATTCAGTTGGTTTACTTTTGCCCCAGCAGGCAGAACTAGCATCTGTAATAGAAGAAAAGGATTTTCTAAGATGGAGAGTTGTGCGATGGTGAGTTTCCAGGTTTTTGTTTTTGTTTTTTTTTGGTGTTTACTCAGTGTTGAGAGAAGAATGTATTATGTGAAATCCAATGTTAATAAAGAAGGATGTAAACCAGAGTCCATTCATTCAAAGCAAAATTAAACATCCTAGGAAACTTATGCAAGAAGAGAATATATTGAAAGGATCTGAGAGAGCTAGGAGTTGGCTAAGATAGTCTAATGAGCCAGGTTTAGAACAGAGAAAATCCAGTTAACTCTAAAAGATCTAGTTAACATATCCACTTCACAATCAGGTCATCACTAAAATGAGTGAATTCTTATCTAAATATTAATATTTATCAGGTCATCACTAAAATGAGTGAATTCTTGTTTTATCTAAATATTAATATTTATTGAGTATCTGGAGAAGGCAATGGCATCCCAGTCCAGTACTCTTGCCTGGAAACTCCCATGGACGGAGGAGCCTGGTAGGCTGCAGTCCATGGGGTCGCTGAGTCAGACACGACTAAGCGACTTCACTTTCACTTTTCACTTTCATGCATTGGAGAAGGAAATGGCAACCCACTCCAGTGTTCTTGCCTGGAGGATCCCAGAGATGGTGGAGCCAAATGGGCTGCCGTCTGTGGGGTCGCACAGAGTCGGACACGACTGAAGCGACTCAGCGGCAGCAGCAGCAGCATTGAGTATCTACAACAGCTAGGAACTGGGACACTACAGAGAATGACTGAGACCTTGGTCTTGTGGAGCTTATATATTATTGGGGGAAACAGACGCTACACTAGCAAGCAAACGAGTAACACCTGCAGTAGTGATATGAACTGGGAATAATAATGAAAGCAGAAATGACAGGAAGCATAGTAAAGGAACAGAATAATGGGGAAAGTTCTAGACACCTGGGTGGCAAGAGCCATGTGACGTCCTGAAGCAAGAGTCCAGCAGAGGGAGGTAAAACCTACTGGAAATGTTGTAGAAGGAAGGAGTGTGGTCAGAACAGAGTGAGTGAAGGGGAGGGAGGTGGTAAAATAAAGGAATACCAATTGTTCCTCTGACCTTAGTCTCTCTCCATAAACTGTAAAGTCTCTGAAGAGAGAATTAGATCAACTGAGATTTTAAAAACTGTGTGCTCACTTCTTGGCTGAGTAGGAAGAGAAGAAGCACAAGCTGGTAGGAGGACCTCCTTTCTGGAGATCTTTTCAGATTCTTGAGAGAGGAATTGGGGCAGCTGTGCTGTATCTGAGGCAGCACTATTAAGATCTGAGACACAGGACCTGACCAAATGTAGAATGGTACATGAAGCTTGCCGCAGCCATCAGAATGCAATCGAGGGCTACCGTGTCATCTAGGATGAGGGGAAAACACACACATACACACGAAACGAGCTACTACCCAGACATCCCCAGATCATTTTTCCAAGAGGGTAGATAAAATTGAATCCAGCAAGGAAGTAGAACTTCTGCTATCAGTGTCATCCGTGTCAGGTGTGAGTGAAGTTGCAGCTTGCCCTCCATTTCCTATTGTTGATGATTCTTCAGCTCTACCATCTCCCACCACCTCTTCCTCCCCCAGTCAGTATCTCTTCTCACCTGTTCAGTTGATGCCAGCCCCTGTATATCAGCTATTGTACTGTACTACTGTATGTTTCAAGGTACTGTACTGTAAGGTTAAAAATGTTTTATTTTTGTGTGTGTGTGTGTTTTTTAATGTATTACTTGGGTGAAAAGTATTATAAGCCTATTAAAGCTGATTGTGTTAGTTGGGTACTAGGCTGACTTTGTTGGACTTATGGAGAAATCGGCCTTAACAAATTAGCTCTTGGAATGGAACTCGTTCGTATATAGGGGACTTGTTGTACTTAGTCTCCACTATTTATTATAGTCTTGCTACTGGGTAAATTTCTCACTCTAGGTTATGCCATAGGCTGCTGGCCAACCCATGCACTGTAACCTTGGTTCAAGTGATAACCTTGATACCTAGGAAATTGTTTACTGATGCTTTCTTCAGAAGGAATTGGAGAGCATGCTAGGTGATCACGGTTTCTTGGACAGTTTTTCTAGTGCAAAACCAATACTAATCTCAACATAGAGAATGCCTGCTGTGTGACAGGCATTTAAAGTACATTATTTCTGGCTCTGAGAACAACCTTACTCTATAAGTATTATTATTTCTATTTTTTACTTCCAGTATCATACAACTGTCAATGGATAAGCTAGAATATAGATTCAAAGTCTATATTTTCTGTGATGACATTAATTGTTCTCTTAGTATATAGACATCTGAGGAAGTGAAATGCTTTTTGCAAAGAAACTGTGACAGCATAGAAGGTCCATATTCTACAGAAAAGTTCAAATGAAAATAATTTTCTATGAACCATAGGCTTCCTAATGCAGGCTAATGCAGGAGATGTGTGTTTGATCCCTGTTTTGGGAAGATTCCCTGGAGTATGAAATGGCAACCCTCTCTGGTATTCTTGCCTGGAAAATCCCATGGACAGAGGAGCCTGGTGGGCTACAGTCTATGGGGTTGCAGAAGAGTTGGGCATGACTTAGTAACTAAATAACAACCACAACAACACAGATTTGAATGCATTTATTAATCAATTAATCCATAAATGATTTTGAATTGATACTGTATATATACAAAAGATATACAAGAGACTAAAGAAATAAAATGATGAGTAGGAATAATCTTGCTAGATGCAAATCCAAATACTGTCATGTAAAATAGTTACTAATTGTGCTATTTTGCATTCAGAATGTCTGAATCTAACTATGAAAATCTGGCAAATGCCTTTGCAATGTGCAAGATAGAGAATGGCTTAATAATGAAGGAACAACAGTGAAAGGAATCTTACAGGAAAAGAATGTTCAAGTAAAATAGTCCATGTAAATCTTGAAATAATAACGGAAAAAGATAGCAATGTTTTTTCCTGGAGCTCATGAAAAACCACTGTCCCAGAACAGTTTCTCAATGGTAACAGGATTCTATTCTGAGAAACCAAGTGAATATGTGCTTAGAAATAACACTCTCCTTTAAAACAATGCCATTTATTTATGAAAGCATTGTCATTGAGAACAAACATTTAAAATGCCAAAAATTACAGACGCTCTGTCTTTTTCTGGCGTTTCTTTCATTTTTTTTCTCCTTGTCAAAAGCAAGAAAGATGATACTAACAGGAGACAGTGGTTGTACCTGAATCATAAATAGGTGTGAATTCACAGGCACACAATTGAAGGGTCCTGCTTCAGTTGATCGGTGAGACTTCACTGTGCTCTCCATGGTCAGTGAAGAGAAATCAAGAGAAATGAAAACGAGGAGCTGGTGCCCCCTGAATGAGATGTGGTGTTGTAATAAGTTTTCAAAATAACTCGCTTTTTAAGATTGTAAAGGCAATTACTTCATCTACATGTGGGAAAAATGGCCCATTGTGGGTATAAATGGAAGCAGTTGGGAGAAAGGGTTGTTAGTAAATCCATAGGTCTACCAGGTAGCTTATTGTTAAATTCTGACGCAACTTTATTTAAGTGCATCAAAGTGTCAGCCATGGCCTGCCTCACATCTCTCACCTTTTTCCTCCACAAATGAAAGCTACATTTTCTCTTAGCCTGTGGCTTCTGGGAGGTTATGAAATGTTTAATCACAGATTACCTTTTCTACTTTTACATTCTTAGGCCACTTACACTGCAGCTGCCTTTATAGATATAGACAACACTATAAATATGTCTTCCGGGTATCAAGTTAAAGACATAATGAAACATGAATCACCAGCAAATTCACATCTGAAAGTTCTAGGTTTCACCTTTCCTTGACAGGCTAAGATAACATTTACTGAGAGTAAAAATAATAGTCACAGCTAAAAGAAATCCCATTAGAAATAGAAGTCTTTGGAGAAGGATCATAACTTCAGTGAACTTTATATGTTTCTTTTAGCACATGAATCAAACATTGAAGATGTGTATTAATTTTGTATTGAAATACCATAGGTTTTCCTTATTCTTTCTTTCTCAGGAATGCTGTCACCTACGTATCTTGTAGGGGCTGCCATTCAGTTAACCAGGGGCTACTGTGAACATAGGATGAAGAAGAAAGATTCCATTAATATAGGGAAAGTAATCCATGGCACTCTGGCTCATGCCATCTTGAGGTCATGGTAGATAAAGAAATGAAAGATCTGGGTGGTTTTGTTGGGAAAGTTGGCTAAAGATGATGGAAACCTTGATTAGCCTGAACTGAGGATAGAGGGAGAGCTTTGTCTTTCTCTCCTTCTCTCCAGCTTAGGAAGAAAAGACTCACTTTTGTGTTTAAAGATTATGAAGAGAATCTGGACCTGGTAATCTTTTGAATGGTGACATGCAGCTGGGATTAAGATGCTGGAGGCTTCCCTTTTAAGACGTATGGGGGAGGTTCAGCAGGAGGGCACATCAGAAATGCAGCTCATGCCTAATTGCCAAACATTTGAGGTCTTCAGTTAATGCTTTGCTAGAAGAGCTAGGGTTTTGTGATTAACTTTTTAGAAGAAGCGTTAGAAATGCTTTTCAACACATAATTTATGACACTAACTACAGCATAAAGAAATCTCGTATGTCTTCTGAGTCGGAGCTTAGTATCCTCTAAAGCCCCAGTGATGATGTGCAGGATGGATTTCAAAATTAAGAAAATAATCTCCTAAAACAAAGTGCCTTCATCCTGTCCTTAGAGTGAGTTCCTAGAACTAACAATGTACCTGCTGTTTTTATTTATTTTTTGAAACCAAATAATTAGGTGCCCCGGAAAAAATTTCTTTTGAGAATATTATTTGGTCTTTTTTACTTTTAATTAAGTTAATGGGGAGACAATTACAAAAACCTACCCACTCTACCTTGTCTTGATCTCTCTCCTTATTTTTCATGCAGGTAAATTCTGAGTGCATCTTTGATAAAGACACAGAGTGTCCCAGAAACCTTGGCCATTCCAGTCACGTCACTGAATGCTATGACTGTTTAATTACTGTTCATTACGTAGAGCACAGGGTTCTGGATGATGAGCCATGGTGCAACAGAAAACCATCAGAGAAATTGAAATAGAGATATTTACCACTCACAGGTCCTGGAGGAAGTACCCAAGGGGCCACAGGGGAGTCAAGGCAGTGTAGGCAGAGAGACAGGCAGTGTCTAGGGAACATGCCTTTATTAGGGTCTGTGGGTGGAGTGCTTTGAGGTTCCTGTGCTAAACTCAGATTGGTCAATTACACCAAAAAGGGCAGGGTTTTGGTAGACTAGACTCCCATGGCATGTGCCTAAGGAGAAGGGGAAGGCTCTAAGAAGTAGGGGAGACTGTTGATTACAGGGCTGTTGGGGAAGTCATANTTGCCAGATGCAAATCCAAATACTGTCATGTAAAATAGTTACTAATTGTGCTATTTTGCATTCAGAATGTCTGAATCTAACTATGAAAATCTGGCAAATGCCTTTGCAATGTGCAAGATAGAGAATGGCTTAATAATGAAGGAACAACAGTGAAAGGAATCTTACAGGAAAAGAATGTTCAAGTAAAATAGTCCATGTAAATCTTGAAATAATAACGGAAAAAGATAGCAATGTTTTTTCCTGGAGCTCATGAAAAACCACTGTCCCAGAACAGTTTCTCAATGGTAACAGGATTCTATTCTGAGAAACCAAGTGAATATGTGCTTAGAAATAACACTCTCCTTTAAAACAATGCCATTTATTTATGAAAGCATTGTCATTGAGAACAAACATTTAAAATGCCAAAAATTACAGACGCTCTGTCTTTTTCTGGCGTTTCTTTCATTTTTTTTCTCCTTGTCAAAAGCAAGAAAGATGATACTAACAGAAGACAGTGGTTGTACCTGAATCATAAATAGGTGTGAATTCACAGGCACACAATTGAAGGGTCCTGCTTCAGTTGATCGGTGAGACTTCACTGTGCTCTCCATGGTCAGTGAAGAGAAATCAAGAGAAATGAAAACAAGGAGCTGGTGCCCCCTGAATGAGATGTGGTGTTGTAATAAGTTTTCAAAATAACTCGCTTTTTAAGATTGTAAAGGCAATTACTTCATCTACATGTGGGAAAAATGGCCCATTGTGGGTATAAATGGAAGCGGTTGGGAGAAAGGGTTGTTAGTAAATCCATAGGTCTACCAGGTAGCTTATTGTTAAATTCTGACGCAACTTTATTTAAGTGCATCAAAGTGTCAGCCATGGCCTGCCTCACATCTCTCACCTTTTTCCTCCACAAATGAAAGCTACATTTTCTCTTAGCCTGTGGCTTCTGGGAGGTTATGAAATGTTTAATCACAGATTACCTTTTCTACTTTTACATTCTTAGGCCACTTACACTGCAGCTGCCTTTATAGATATAGACAACACTATAAATATGTCTTCCGGGTATCAAGTTAAAGACATAATGAAACATGAATCACCAGCAAATTCACATCTGAAAGTTCTAGGTTTCACCTTTCCTTGACAGGCTAAGATAACATTTACTGAGAGTAAAAATAATAGTCACAGCTAAAAGAAATCCCATTAGAAATAGAAGTCTTTGGAGAAGGATCATAACTTCAGTGAACTTTATATGTTTCTTTTAGCACATGAATCAAACATTGAAGATGTGTATTAATTTTGTATTGAAATACCATAGGTTTCCTTATTCTTTCTTTCTCAGGAATGCTGTCACCTACGTATCTTGTAGGGGCTGCCATTCAGTTAACCAGGGGCTACTGTGAACATAGGATGAAGAAGAAAGATTCCATTAATATAGGGAAAGTAATCCATGGCACTCTGGCTCATGCCATCTTGAGGTCATGGTAGATAAAGAAATGAAAGATCTGGGTGGTTTTGTTGGGAAAGTTGGCTAAAGATGATGGAAACCTTGATTAGCCTGAACTGAGGATAGAGGGAGAGCTTTGTCTTTCTCTCCTTCTCTCCAGCTTAGGCAGAAAAGACTCACTTTTGTGTTTAAAGATTATGAAGAGAATCTGGACCTGGTAATCTTTTGAATGGTGACATGCAGCTGGGATTAAGATGCTGGAGGCTTCCTTTTTAAGATGTATGGGGGAGGTTCAGCAGGAGGGCACATCAGAAATGCAGCTCATGCCTAATTGCCAAACATTTGAGGTCTTCAGTTAATGCTTTGCTAGAAGAGCTAGGGTTTTGTGATTAACTTTTTAGAAGAAGCGTTAGAAATGCTTTTCAACACATAATTTATGACACTAACTACAGCATAAAGAAATCTCGTATGTCTTCTGAGTCGGAGCTTAGTATCCTCTAAAGCCCCAGTGATGATGTGCAGGATGGATTTCAAAATTAAGAAAATAATCTCCTAAAACAAAGTGCCTTCATCCTGTCCTTAGAGTGAGTTCCTAGAACTAACAATGTACCTGCTGTTTTTATTTATTTTTTGAAACCAAATAATTAGGTGCCCTGGAAAAAATTTCTTTTGAGAATATTATTTGGTCTTTTTTACTTTTAATTAAGTTAATGGGGAGACAATTACAAAAACCTACCCACTCTACCTTGTCTTGATCTCTCTCCTTATTTTTCATGCAGGTAAATTCTGAGTGCATCTTTGATAAAGACACAGAGTGTCCCAGAAACCTTGGCCATTCCAGTCACGTCACTGAATGCTATGACTGTTTAATTACTGTTCATTACGTAGAGCACAGGGTTCTGGATGATGAGCCATGGTGCAACAGAAAACCATCAGAGAAATTGAAATAGAGATATTTACCACTCACAGGTCCTGGAGGAAGTACCCAAGGGGCCACAGGGGAGTCAAGGCAGTGTAGGCAGAGAGACAGGCAGTGTCTAGGGAACATGCCTTTATTAGGGTCTGTGGGTGGAGTGCTTTGAGGTTCCTGTGCTAAACTCAGATTGGTCAATTACACCAAAAAGGGCAGGGTTTTGGTAGACTAGACTCCCATGGCATGTGCCTAAGGAGAAGGGGAAGGCTCTAAGAAGTAGGGGAGACTGTTGATTACAGGGCTGTTGGGGAAGTCATATTGGGAACTTTTGTTTACTTATGAATCTGTGGGCTGTTATTCAGGTCTCTCACACGAGGGGGCTAGTGTCAGTTTAAGGCTCCTGCAGGCTGCTTGGCCACACAAAATAGATACAGCAAGAGCACTGAGGAACTCAGCTGAAGTCTTGGCATTGTGTTAGGGATGGCTTTGGCCTGAGGGCAGCCCAGCCCAACTCGAAAAGTTCTGAATTCAGGAGCTGCTCTACTAAGGCCATGAGCTCCAAATCAGAGAGATGCAGCCTAATTAGCTCTTCTGATGGCCTCTCGAACAAAATGTCAGTTCAGAAACCCGAAGTGTTTGCTAATGACAAGGGCAAAACTATCCCACAAAACTCAAAAAGTGGTGTTTGTTATCTATTTCAAGAACTGGAGATGAAAATCTTAATGATACAGGAAATGCTCTTCAAAGGCCAAGAAGTCTTAGTGCAAGGTAAGAGGATCAATCAGTCTTAAATACGAGTTTACGAAGAGTAAGAGACGGATGCTGCCAGCATGGATATGTGTTTCAAAAGGCATGAATAAAACCCAGAAATAGTGTTAATTTTACTTTGAAGTATATAATGAAACCCCTCAAGTACTCAGACTTCAACACCCCTTTCCCAAAATGACCGAAATTTCCATTTTTGAGCGTTTATCATTCCGCCTTTTTCCGTTCTCCGCGTCTTAACAGAATTTTAAAAGAGCAGCTAATAAATGAAGTATACTTCAGTTTCATGTAATAGGTTGGATCAGAAGGGAACTGATAAGATGATATTGGAAAAGCAGGTGGGGGGTCGAAAAGCCTCACAAGTGCTAAGCTGTGCGGGTTCAATTGATTCCTGGTGTGCAGGCTGCAGTCCCTGGGTTATTCCAGAAAATGGAAGGAGAACGTCCCTGGTCTATTACAATTGAGGCTCTTCTCCAGGGACTGGTTACCAGCAGGGCCAGAGGTGATGAAGGGGAGATAAGGCCAATTAAGAATTCAGACTGGGGAAGCTGGAAACAGAAACCATGGGGAGAATTCCAAAAGGGAAGGCGGGAAATGAGACTTCGGGTCACTGTAGGAATTGAAGGTAGAATACAAATATGAGCTTTAAACCTGCTCTAGAGAAACTCATTTTAGTGGAAGGCAGGATCAAAGGCGGCTGAAGCTTTGCAGTGTGCTTTCTAAAGGCAAGGCACAGGGGCAGAATACCTGAGTAGAAACTTATCAGTAAAACCTAGCTGGTGTTTATCATCCTTTCTGTGTTCTTGGCATACTTTGGGATATTAGAAATGTTGATGGCATGCATGAAGGAATTGAAAAGCTCAAAACAAAACAGAGAAGCAAGTCAGCAATGATTTCAACACAGTCATTGCTACAGTTTAATGATAATGGCACAGTGTCTATAATAGCTCCCCAGGAACAGAAAGCTGAGGCTGGGGAGTGGTAATGAGGTGATGAGCCAGAGGGAGCTCTGGATTCTTGGCTCCATGATCTTGGACCAATTCCTTAAGGACTGCATCTATAAAATGGAGAAGAAGAGTAGGACCTTTCTCATGGGGTGTTGTTGCTGCTGCTGCTAAGTCGCTTCAGTTGTGTCCGACTCTGTGTGACCCCATGGATGGCAGCCCAGCAGGCTCCGCTGTCCCTGGGATTCTCCAGGCAAGAACACTGGAGTGGGTTGCCATTTCCTTCTCCAATGCATGAAAGTGAAAGTGAAGTCGCTTCAGTTGTGTCCAACTCTCAGCGACTCCATGGACTGCAGCCCATCGGGCGTCCATGGGATTTTCCAGGCAAGAGTACTGGAGTGGGGTGCCATTGCCTTCTCTGCACAAGGTGTTAAGATGATTAAATAAAACAGCAGTGGAGAAGTCACAGCCCCTGGCGCTTATGAATGCTCACTAATATCCTGTTCCCTTGCTTCTCAGGCCCTGGCACAGTCCCGTGTCCTGACAGCACTCTCTTCTGCTCCAGAGGCCAACTTCTCATCTGCTTCAGTCAACATGAACTCTTTTTGGGGCAAAAGCCCAGTGTTTCTTAACTTACTCACAGTGAGTTGTAGTAGTTCTGCTTTTACCAAACCACATGACCTGCTCACCAAAATGTCCTGTCCACTAGCCATTGTAGTCAGAGTATATGTACCAGCCTAGCAAAGACTAGTTTCATTCACTGATCAAAATTTGGGGGCACTCCTGAGAAACATTCATAGCATATTAGGGTGCCTGAGATAGCCATTCAAGAATGAACTTTGTAGGGAAAGGATAGGTTTGTTTTCCTCTTAAATCAAGGCTCCCCTTCTCCCCTAAATAGTGGGACAAGAAGAGTTAGTTGCTCAGTTGTGACCAACTCTTTATGAGCCATGGACTGTAACCCACCAGTTTACTCTGTCATGGGATTCTCCAGGCAAGAGTACTGTAGTGTACTGCATTCCCTTCTCTAGGGGATCTTCCTGACCCAGGGATCAAACTCAGGTCTTCTGCATTGCAGGCAGTTTCTTAACTGTCTGAGCCACCAGTCTCCATACTGAACACTGCCCAGCACCAAGAAAGTGTTTCATATATATCATCTTATTTTTCCTTTCTTGAAAGCAACCCCTTGAAGAAGGTAATATTAAAAAAAATTATTTTATAGATACACTAAAGCTTAGAAAGATTAGTAACATCAAATGTAAGCCTTTATGACTTCAAAGCTTACACTTCAGATGCATTTCTTTTTTTTTTTTTTTTGGTGATTCTAAAACTACTGGTCCTGGGACAGTTTGAGAAATTTTACTGTAACATCTCTTCAAACCGTGGTTGAGTTGCTCTAAAACCCACAAAAAGTGCATATGTACACCTCTAAAATGTAAACATAACACTTTGAAGGGAAATTGCAAATAACTCTTCACCAGGAAAACATTGATGACCCCAGTCTTAAGTTATACACAGGTGTTACTGAGTTTGGCCTGCTTGATGCGTCACAAGCCCATAATTGGGAGACGAGATGTTGAGGCAAGAAATAGCAACTTTATTCAGAAAGCTGGGCATCTGAGAAGATGGCAGACTAGAGTCCTAGAGTGCCATCTTCTCAGGGTCTGGATGCTGGTTTGTTTTAAAGAACAGAGAGGGGGAGAAGGTGAGGAAGTAAAACGGCCCTAAGTCTTGCAAAATATCTCCTGGTTTGGCCAGCCTTGGGGAGTGGATCTGTTAATTTCTTCTTTCCTGCAGCCATTCACAGGTGGAGAGGGACAGGGTGTTTCCCTGTGAGTTGAACAAAGGCAGTTTAGTTTAACGTTCTGGCAGATGGTCAGGGTTCCCTGAGGCGGGCCATTTTGTGTGTTTATATCTATATATAGTGTCTTTTTAGTGATTAGAGTAACTGAAGCAATGGAAAACAAAGGTTAAAGTAAAAGAAACAGATCCAACATGGTGTCAGATTTTGTTCTTCCCTGTTACACAGGTAAAACCACTCCTGTGTTAGATGAGTTCGCCAGTGGCTGAAGGTATTTTGTGGTGAACTTTGTATTTCTCGTTGTTCCCATGGCACATAACTTTGGTCCTACATTGTCTAACTCTGTGATTTATTGTTGTCATTTCAAATAAAATATTTCTATGCATAGTAAAACAAAGCAAGAAATCAAGGCTTGAAAATGGCTGTGGTTTATCAATGGTAATGCCATTGGTCTAACATTTGTTTGTTTCTGAGGTTTTGAAAATTGCTTTAGAAAGCCTTGGGGCAGAAAGCTTCACTTAATTAAAATATTTTAAATCAAACCACAGGAACTTCAGTTCATAAAGCCTCAGGGTACAGCCGGCAATTGTAAGAAACTCAAATGGAATAGGGTAGATGAATATAATAATATAGGATATAATGTTTTATTATTTCTATTTGCTATGTTGAAATAATTAGGCAACAGAAAATCTTGGTTAACTATTGGTATTCTGAGGATATTCATTAATTGCCACATAACTGGTTTAGTATTTTCTAAAGAGTATTCAGGGCTTTCCTGGTGACTTAGAGGTTAAAGCATCTGCCTGGAATGTGGGAGACCCAGCTCTGATCCCTGGGTCAGAAAGATCCCCTGGAGAAGGAAATGGCAACCCACTCCAGTACTCTTGCCTGGAGAATCCCATGGAGGGAGGAGCCTGGTAGGCTACAGTCCATAGGGTCAGAAAGAGTTGGACACGATTGAGTGACTTCACACCATCACACACACCAAAGAGTATTCGTGGAGCATTGGGATCATGTTCCCAGGTTGCTTTTGGAAGAAAGGACTTCCTTTTAAGGTAACTTTAGAAAGTATTGCACCACTTGCTTGAAAGTAGACATCGTCCATTTGTATAGAAAAGGCTCTTGTGTAGTTGCTAAGTCATGTCCTACTCTTTGCGACCTCAGAGACTGTAGCCTTCCAGCCTCCTCTGTCCATGGGACTCTTTAGGCAAGAATACTAGAGTTGCCATTTCCTCCTCCAAGAAGGCTCTTGAAGACCTGCCATATAGCAACCTGCTTAACTCATTTAAACTATCATTTCCCCAAACATTTTGTCTGTAGAGCTCTTCACCCTCTTCCTTTCTCCTAAACCCTATCCCAAATAACACGTTTTCACAAACTATGGTACTACAAAAACGTTCGAGGAAACATGTTTATATTTTAAGACAATATTGTTGATTGTTGCTGAACCAGTTGTAGGTATATATTGCCAAGCTGGGCTCCTCCCATCCTTAATTCTTATATTTTAAATGTGTTGTCTATTTGTGTTTTGCTGAAATAAAGACCTGAACATGTTTAGATACAGTTGATGACACAAATGGTAAGAAGTGCTAAGGTTGACTTCTGAGTTTACCTGTGGGTGGGATTCAGTAAAACCATAGAAAATCCAGCTGAACTGGAGGAAAGCTCTGTCAGACTTATGGAATTCTGAAAATAAATTTAATTTCATTAACTCTATTAGATAACTTTGGTGACTCAAGTGATGCCTAGGAAAGTTGCCTGGGGGAATCTACTCTAATGACCAGAGATTACATATAATTACAATAGTACTTGTTGATGCATTAGAAATAACTAAATTTTCTGAAAACTGCTTGCTCAAGGAGTTAAATGTTTTTCTCTTTGTAAGTATTAATTTGCTTAGCAAATTCATTTTTCCTAGGTGTGGGAAAGTAATCTTNTATAATTACAATAGTACTTGTTGATATATTAGAAATAACTAAATTTTCTGAAAACTGCTTGCTCAAGGAGTTAAATGTTTTTCTCTTTGTAAGTATTAATTTGCTTAGCAAATTCATTTTTCCTAGGTGTGGGAAAGTAATCTTCAGCCACCTTTTTCCCCAGCTAGAGGAAAGGTAAACTTTAACCTAACCATTTTTCTAATTATCACACGTTTTGAATTAATGGGGTCCAAATTAATTAAGGTTTTATTATAGTTTCATCCTTAGGAGACAAGTTTTCATTTCCCTCTTTTGAAATATTTTCAATCTAAATCAAAAGAAGATTAACCTCACCTCTCTCCTTGCTTGAAGCCAATGGGTTTCAACTTCTTTTTTTCCCTCCCTAACATACCTGAGGGCCATGAAACACTCCCTCTGTAAGGAAAAGATGAGGTGTGTGGGGGGCTATAATTAGGATAATCTCCCTAGGTGATTCTGATAAGCTCCCTGCCCCTTCTTAAGAATTTCTGGCTTTATGCCTTTGATTAAAACCTTGTAACCCTGAGGCAAGTGTAGAAATGGGGCAGGAAGGGCAGTGGAGGCCCTGCCAGGACTCCAGCTAAGCTGGGGCTCTAATGGCAGGGGATTTTGTCATAAGTGGTCAGCTAAGGTGCAGAGAATCAAAACCATAGTAGGCACCAAAAGCATTGCCAGCACTATGAGATACCACCATCATTTATACTGAATACAGGGTGTTGATAACCCAGGAGCAGCCAAAAAGAAAAAAGGAAGACCTTTGGAGCAACAGAGGCAGAGACTTACAGTCAAGCTGTTTGGTGCTGGATCTATGATGAGAAGGAAAATAGAACCCCATCCAAATGCTTTCCCACCTTCTCTCCAACCTCAGCCATAGTCTCCTGAAGTGGCTCATAAAGAAATCCACTGCTAAATGTGAGTTTATAGATGAAACCACCATAGTCATTTTCTTGAGTTCCTGTTATGATCTATATTTTGAAGGTTTAGATGAAATAGAACAGCTGGTGAAGAGAAAAACGAATGCTTTAATACTGGAAGGAGCTGGGGTGGGATGAATTGGGAGATTGGGACTGATGCATGTGCACTGCCATGTGTTAAATAGCTAGCTAGTGAGAGTCTGCTGTGTAGTGTAGGGAGCTCAGCTCGATGCTCTGTTGGTAATGGGAAGGGATGTGGGGGTGGGAGGGGTCTTAAAAAAGAAGGGGTGTATGTATACATATAGCTGATTCATTTCCTTATACAACAGAAACTAACACAACATTGTAAAGCAACTATATCCCAATAAAAAACAGTAAAAATTATTTTTACTTGTAAGCTAAATATTAAATGTGGTTAAGGTATCCATTTCCTTTGATACTGATGTACTGAATCTTGTAGGCTATTAAAAAACCCTTAGGGAAATAACTTTGCCCTTACCTAATGCTTCTGTTGTTTTACTATGTACCAGGATGAGATTGGATGCTTATTTAATCACATTTATATTTATTTAAGTTTCTTTTAACAGGTTGTCTACATTTGGTAACATCCCAGCTGTCATCAAAATAGTCTAACTTGAGGACAGATCCTGATGATTAGTGGTGAAGACTGGTACACAGGAGGATCTCCCCCTCTTGTTGCTTTTTCTTCCAACACATTCCACATTCCAGGATTATTGAGAACATATGAATACTAAGTGACTGCTTGTTCATTTATCATTGAATTGAGTTTGGATCACCAGGATTGAGCTGGTTGATAAGAAGTCTCTTTTGTTGTAGCTCTATAAACATAAGAAAAAAAAATCACTTAAGCTTTCAGTATTTGTTTCCTTACCTATTGAATAATGGTTCCTTCTAGAGAATCCTGTATGATTTTATAGGTCAGTGACTTTGTGATTTTATAGGGTTTTTCCTATTGGCTCAGTGGTAAAGAATCCACCTGCCAATGCAGGAGACATGGGTTTGATCTCTGGGTTGAGAAGATCCCCTGGAGAAGGGAATGGCTACCCACTCCACTATTCTTGTCTGGGAAATCCCAGGGACATGGGCTAAAGTCCATGGGCTCTCAAAAGAGGTGGATACAGCTTAGCGAGAAAACAAGACATCTGATTTAACTTTTAGGTTTTAGACACTAGATGGTGATGTTGTGCTTTTTAAGAGGTCTGGCCCCTGTGTAGACAAGGTCTATATTAGGTTTCTCATTTTTAAAGTTTTAATAAATACCGAGACTCTACCGATGAAACAAATGTCGATGAGCATGGAAATAATACAGGTATCAAGAAGAAATCCCAAATATCCTATGCATGGTTTGTGACATCCTAGCCTCCAAATAACATTAAATCTTTATTAATTTGATCATTCTCTGACTCTAAAGTCCTTAGCTTCTTCTCATCTTCTTTTTTGTATTAGGCAATTTTTTGATCTACTGAAGCTTCATGGGCAGGTCTGCCTCTTATGCCCACTTCCAGATGTATACAAATTAACATAGATTTGGTTCAAAAGCAAACTCCTTAAGGATACATTTCCTTATATAGATACTTCCCTGGTGGCTCAGCTGTAAAGAATCTGCCTGCAAAGCAGGAGATGTAGATTTGATCCCTGAGTTGGGAAGGTTCCCCTGGAGAAGGAAATGGCAACCTGGTATTCTTGCCTGGGAAATCCCATGGGCAGAGGAGCCTGTTGGGTTACAGTCCATCAGTTCAGTTCAGTTCAGTCGCTAGTTCTGTCCAACTCTTTGTGACCCCATGAATCACAGCACACCAGGCCTCCCTGTCCATCACCAACTCCCAGAGTTCACTCAGATTCACGTCCATCGAGTCAGTGATGCCGTCGAGCCACCTCATCCTCTGTCGTCCCCTTCTCCTCCTGCCTCCAATTGCTCTCAGCATCAGAGTCTTTTCCAGTGAGTCAACTCTTCTCATGAGGTGGCCAAAGTACAGGAGTTTCAGCTTTAGCATCATTCCCTCAAAAGAAATTCCAGGGCTGAGCTCCTTCAGAATGGACTGGTTGGATCTCCTTGCAGTCCAAGGGACTCTCAAGAGTCTTCTCCAGCACCACAGTTCAAACACATCCATTCTTCGGCACTCAGCCTTCTTCAGAGTTCAACTCTCACAAACATACATGACCACAGGAAAACCATAGCCTTGACTAGACGGACCTNGATCTCCTTGCAGTCCAAGGGACTCTCAAGAGTCTTCTCCAACATCACAGTTCAAAAGCCTCAATTCTTCGGCACTCAGCCTTCTTCACAGTCCAACTCTTACATCCATACATGACTACTGGAAAAAACATAGCCTTGACTAGACAGACCTTAGTCGGCAAAGTAATGTCTCTGCTTTTGAATATGCTATCTAGGTTGGTCATAACTTTTCTTCCAAGGAGTAAGCGTCTTCTAATTTCATGGCTGCAGTCACCATCTGCAGTGATTTTGGAGCCCCCAAAACAAAGTCTGACACTGTTTCCACTGTTTCACCATCTATTTCCCATGAAGTGATGGGACTGGATGCCATGATCTTAGTTTTCTGAATGTTGAGCTTTAAGCCAACTTTTTCACTCCTCTTTCACTTTCATCAAGAGGCTTTTGAATTCCTCCTCATTTTCTGCCATAAGGGTGGTGTCATCTGCATATCTGAGGTTATTGTTACAGTCCATAGCCCGTCTCAGTCTTGGACATGGCTGAGTTACTAAACAACAACAGCAACAATAATATAGGTCAAAAGTCTGAGAACAACTTTCTCGGAAGTTTCTTTGAGGATCCTTTCTGCTTTTTCACAAAAGCAGCTACAGGAGGAGGAGAAAGTATTTACTAAAATGGTGAGGCCACTTTCAGTCTTCTTGAGTGAGCTTTTTTGAGCTCAAAGCAGAGAAAGAAATAACTGCTCCTTGAGCTCCTTTTTTTTATGGGGTCTTCCCTGGTCTCAAGTCTGCAGACTTTCTCTATGTCTTCATGTTGAATGGTGGGGTGGTGATCACTCAGCCCAAGCTCCTCTCTTGCCGAAGGCCAACTTCTTCAAGAAATGAGATGTTGGGTTAAACCCCTGCCACCCCTGGCTCTGGGTCCTCCCAACACTGAGTAGGCACATTTGAAAAGAAAATGTTCATTTTGCATGATTTAAAATATTTTTTTTAACATAATTACATTCTACTTAAGAAATGCATCTATACATCTTCCTCATGGTTACAAGAGTGATTGGAAATGAGGGGTCCTCTCACTCAAGATCCTGTGTGCTGTCTCAGGAATACCATGTGAATGGGTTATTGCTATCCTCAGGGGTGATCAGGCTTTTTTTTTTTAAATTTATTTTATATTGGAGTAGAGATGATTTTAATAATATTGTGTTAGTTTCAGATGTACAGCAAAGTGATTCAATTATACATCTACCTGTATCCTTTCTCAAATGATTTCCCCGTTTACATCATTACAGAATATTGAGCAGAGCTCCCTGTCCCCTTATTGGGTATCTATTTAAATGCACCAGTGTGCACACATCAGTCCTAAACTCCCAGTCTGTCCCTCTCCTCAGTCCTTCACTTCCAGCCTGTAACCATAAGTTTGTTTTCTAAGTCTGTGAGTCTGCTTCTGTTTTGTGAATAAGTTTGCTTGTATCATTTTTTAAGGATTCCACATATAAATGGCATTATATTTGCCCTTCCATCTGACTTAGCTCCCATGATCATTCTGATTTGCCAAACTGGCAGTTTTTGTGGTTCTCATGACAGACTGGATCATCCTATTACAGGACCCAACCATGGATCTCCACCATAGCCCATCAACCTCTGCTGTTTCTTGGCTAAGGTGACACAATCAATTGTCACTTTACTTTTTTCCACTTACTTGAACACATGGAAATATAATTCATTTGAGGCTTATGAAAAGAAAAATAGTTTTAAATTTGAAATGTTCCATTCCAAATAGATAAGGCTGAATGAAAATTAACTTGACTCATAATCCTTTAATTTAAGACCAAGAGAAAAGAGGCCTTTTCAAACAGTCTAGAAACATCCACCTCATGGAGCTTGGTCTAAGGAACCTGAGGCAGAGACAGGCTCTCTGAGGACCTGAGACTCAGAATTTACACATTGAATTCTTACATGCTTTTTTCCCTTATTCATTGAGCAATAGAAGAAATCAACTAGAGAATACAAAGAAACAAAAAAAACTTTGAGACAAAGGTAAAGAGAACTCGAGTTAATTTTATATAGCCGGAAGAATGGACTCAGAGGGTAACACAAAGACCACTTTTTTTTTTTTTTTTTAAATGAATCAAGCCTGTGTTTGAGTGATAGCAAGGAGATAAATATAATGTGGAACTTGGCACAAATGAATAGAAATCCTCACAACTACTCAAACCACGTCTTTTTGAGTTTTATTGTATAGATACAACAGAGCAGTTTAAAAGACCAGAATAAATGTGACCTAAACATTTGTCTATCTTAGGTTTTACAAGTACAATTTGAACTAAACAGTGTCAAATAAGTAAAGAAAGCCAGCCATGAAAATGAATATGTGATAGTCTAGCATTGCGCCTAAAATGGAATATAGAACACTAACCAAATAGAACCTAAATTTAAAATGCATTTCAAATGTTATTTAGGAAATTTAAAAAGTCATTTTATTTCAGGTTTGGCAGATAATGGCAAATTCAGTAGGACCTGGTAAGAGAATTTCATCAAAAGCAATAAATAGGTAGAATGAAAACTGATTATGTTATATTCTGATTTATGTAGTTCATTTAAGTTCTGGGCTATTTGTTCCGGTGAATATGGATTCCTTGTTTCCAAAATTTCTATAGAGGTGACTTGTTTACCCCCAAAAAGCTTTATACTTTTAGTTGTATTCTTTATGTTCTGCTTTATGTCTTCTATGTGAGGCTTTTACATACTTCAGTACTATTGTTTTCCAAGGGAAATTTTTATCAAAATTATGTAGGGGATGGAAGAACCTTCTTTAATCTTTTAAAAACATTTTTATTGATTTATTTGGCTGTGCTGGGTCTTTGTTGCTGTGCGCCAGCTTTCTCTAGTTGGAGTGAGTGGGGGCTACTCTCTAGCTGCGATGCACAGGGTGCGCACTGTGGTGTCTTCTCTTGTTGCCGAGTGCAGACTCTAGGGCTCGTGGCTTCTGCAGTGGCAGCCCGTGGGCCCAGCACTTGTGGCTCTAGAGCCCAGGCTCAGTAGCTGTGCTGCACAGGGCTTGGCTGTCCCTCAACCTGTGGGATCTTCCCAGGCTGGGGATTGAACCCGTGTTTCCTGAACTGGGAGGCAGATTCTTTACCACTGAGCCACCAGGGAAGCCCGGAACATTTTTAAATCTCAATAGAGATTTTTTTTTTCTTAGCTTTGTTTTTGTAAACAGTAGAAATTAACTTTTCACAACTGTTGAGGCCCCAAGTCCAAAGTTGAGGGACAATAGGCATCTTCCACACACGCCTTCAGGTTGCAAAGTTTCAAAGATGCGAATGTACATTTGTGTGTCCAATTATGTAAGGAAGTTCAAGTGCTGGTGTACACTGTCATGGGGGCATCCTCTAGAAGTGGTTGTGCTTTTGTGTACTTTACCGTATAGAGGACAGTGGTACAGTGTCTTTATTTCAAGTCCAGGGATTCCAGAAACAAGCATAAAAGCAGTAGTGATGTAGCTGTGGTACTGTACTTTTCACGGCATATTACTATAAGATTAAAAATGTTTTCTATTTTTCTTTTTTTAATGTATTATTTGTGTGAGAAGTATTATAAACCTATTACAGTATAGTACTATATAGCTGATTGTGTTAGTTGGGTTCCTAGGCTGACTTTGTTGAACTCATAAACAGATTGGACTTATGAACATGCTCCCAGAACAGAATTCATCTGTGTGTAGGGGACTTCCTGTATCGGCAGGTTTGGTTTCTTCTGAGGCCTCTTTCCTTGGCTTCCAGATGACAACCTTCTTGCTGTGTCTTCACTTGGTTGTCTCTCTGTGGCTGCACATGTCTGTGTCCTAATCACCTCTTCTTCTTCTCAGGACACCAGCTATGTTGGTTTAAGCCCAGACACAGGCCCTCATCTTACCTTAATTACCGCTTTGAAGTCCCATCTCCAATGCCATCACATTCAGAGGTACTGAGGGTTAGGACTTTAACACAGGAATTTGGAAGTGAGGTAACACAATTCTGACCCTAACAGTATTCTATGCTTAACTTTTTGAGAAATTGTGAACCTGTTTTCTGAAATGGCTGTGTCACTTCATATTCCCACTTTTTGATATATGAAGGTTCCAATTTCTCCACATTCTCAGCAGCACTTGGGATTGTCTTTTGATTGTAACCATCCTAGTGGTGTGAGAAGTGGGATATCATTGTGGTTTTGAATTGCATCTTTCTAATGAATGATGTTGAACATCTTTTCATGTATGTGCTTGTTGGTTATTGGCATATCTGCTTTGGGGAAATATCTATTCAAGTCCTTTGCCTATTTTTAAATTGGGTTGTTTGTCTTATTGTTGTGTTATAAGTGTTCTAGATACATTCTGCATATTAGATCTTTACAAGTCGTTGTTCAGTTGTCCAGTCATGTCCAACTCTTTGTGACACCATGGACTGCAGCACGCCAGGACCCTGTCCCTTGCCATCTCCCGAAGTTTGCCTAAGTTCATGTGCATTGCATCAGTGATGCCATCTAGCCATCTCATCCTTTGACACCCTCTTCTCCATCTGCCCTCAATCGTTCCCAGCATCAGGGACTTTTCTAATGAGTCAGCTGTTTGCATCAGATGACCAAAATACTGGAGTTTTAGCTTCAACATCAAATCCTTCCAATGAGTATTCAGAGCCAATCTCCCTTAAGAGTGACTGGCTTAAGACTTGCCGTCCAAGCAACAATCAGGAGTCTTCTCCAGCACCACAGTTTGAAGGCATCAATTCTTCGGTGCTCCACCTTCTTTATGGTCCAGCTCTCACAACTGTATGTGACCACTGGGAAGACCATAGATTTGACTATACAGACAGAGTCACGTCTCTGCTTTTCAACACACTGTCTAGGTTTGTCATAGCTTTCCTGCCAAGAAGCAATCGTCTTCTGATTTCATGGCTACAGTCACCATCTCCAGTGATTTTAGAACCCAAGAAGAGGAAATCTGTCACTATTTCCACCTTTGCCCCTCTATTTGTCATGAAATAATGGGGCCAGGTGGATGGCATCACAGACTTGATGGACATGAGTTTGAGGAAGCTCTGGGAGTTGGTGGACAGGGAAGCCTGGTGTGCTGTAGTCCATGGGTTCTCAAAGAGTCGGAAATGACTGAGTGGCTGAACTGAGTTGAACTGAATGTGGCCGGATGCTATGATCTTAGATTTTTTAATATTTAGTTTTAAGTCAGCTCTTTCACTCTCCTCCTTTACCTTCATCAAGAGGCTCTAGTTCCTCTTTGCTTTCTGACATTAGAGTGCCATTACAAGACATAAGATTTGCTAATTGTTTATCTCTGCTGGTTGGGTGGGGGGAAAATATTCCCCCAACAAATGTAATATTTGATATTTGTGGGTAAAATAGTAATACATCCCTTTTGAACTCACAGACTGTCATCATGGTGAGATGATGAGTTCTTCCCTGTGAGAAGGGAACTTTCTTTACAATGTCTGTGTGGTGGTGGAAGAGAGGACTTTATTGCTGTTGGGATAGGGAAGCTGGGCTCAGGTTTCAAGATAAAGTCACTCTTTCAGCAGATATGATTCTGAGTTACTGGTGCTAAATGATAAGGCTCAAAGCAATGGTGAATAAATACAACACTTAGGGGGTCAAACATACAACAGTGGATTACATGAAGAATGAGTGTTGTAGAGGTCTGCAGGGCCCTATAGAAGAATATAGAGGGTAGAAGAAGAGATGGGAGATTGTTGGCTGGGTGAGTGGGGCAGGTGGCAAGAGATGATTGCTCCAGCTCAGGAGAGTGGCCCATGCTCAAGCTGGTGTGGTAAGCAGGGACTAGGCAAAGCTGGAACTTACAGGTTCTATTCAAAATATTCTGCTCTAACCTAAGAGTAACAGGACACTTTAGAAGAACTTTAAACAGAAGAGTGCTGTTCACAGTTTTGCCTCTCTAATAATATTCTGATTACTATATCATAGTCAAAAGTTCTGATTTTTTCCTGCTATTTTTAAGTTTTTTGGGACAGTCTCATTATAGCTCTTATAGAATAGCACAAATTCATTCAAACTGGGAACTGACTTTATTACCTAATCTAGAGAAGGCCATTAGACTTTTATATGGGGGATAGGAGCTCATATTATAGTAACTAAAATTGTAAAAAGATAGTCAATTTATTAAGAACTGCTTGTTGTAAAAATCTTTTTAAAAGCATCCTTTGTAGTGTTTTAATATTCATTTTAAAAGGCTTAAATATAGTTTTGGTAGGATAATAATGTACTCATTTGACTAACTCTCTCAATTTCCAACACGGTAATTTTTCTCATATGCTTTGTTTAATCTTAAAAATCCAATAAGTAATTTAAAAATAGAGATATAAACACTCATTACACTATATGGACCCACTGGAAAGTCAATAAGCAATCGACTTGCTGAGCCCTCTGAGATATGATATTTTTAAAGGCAGTAATGTGAGGGGAAAATTTTACTGGAAGTTAGATCAGTTTAATTCTGTTTTGTATGAATATTGTGAAGAATAGATTTGCCATTGTCATTATCTCTTCACTTTAGTCTCTAAGAATTCCATTTTCTAGAATTATCAAAATGAGAATAAATTTATTTTTACTAATTATGTTTGTATAAATATATATGTGTATTTGTGTATGTATATGCACATATATAGAACTTCCCTCATGACTCAGACAGTAAAGAATCTACCTGGCATGCAGGAGAGCTGGATTTGATCCCTAGATCAGGAAGATCACTTTGAGAAAGGAATGGCTACCCACTCCGGTATTCTTGTCTGGAGAATTCCATGGACAGAGGAACCCGGCAGGTTATATTCCTTGGGATCGATCCGCAAAGAATAAGACATGACTGAGCAACTAACACTCACTTACTATACACATATATAAGGTTTCCCTGATGGCTCAGCAGTAAAGAATCTGCCTGCCAATGCAGGAGATGCAGGTTCTATCTCTGGGTCAGAAAGATCCCNGCCTCTCTAATAATATTCTGATTACTATATCATAGTCAAAAGTTCTGATTTTTTCCTGCTATTTTTAAGTTTTTTGGGACAGTCTCATTATAGCTCTTATAGAATAGCACAAATTCATTCAAACTGGGAACTGACTTTATTACCTAATCTAGAGAAGGCCATTAGACTTTTATATGGGGGATAGGAGCTCATATTATAGTAACTAAAATTGTAAAAAGATAGTCAATTTATTAAGAACTGCTTGTTGTAAAAATCTTTTTAAAAGCATCCTTTGTAGTGTTTTAATATTCATTTTAAAAGGCTTAAATATAGTTTTGGTAGGATAATAATGTACTCATTTGACTAACTCTCTCAATTTCCAACACGGTAATTTTTCTCATATGCTTTGTTTAATCTTAAAAATCCAATAAGTAATTTAAAAATAGAGATATAAACACTCATTACACTATATGGACCCACTGGAAAGTCAATAAGCAATCGACTTGCTGAGCCCTCTGAGATATGATATTTTTAAAGGCAGTAATGTGAGGGGAAAATTTTACTGGAAGTTAGATCAGTTTAATTCTGTTTTGTATGAATATTGTGAAGAATAGATTTGGCATAGTCATTATCTCTTCACTTTAGTCTCTAAGAATTCCATTTTCTAGAATTATCAAAATGAGAATAAATTTATTTTTACTAATTATGTTTGTATAAATATATATGTGTATTTGTGTATGTATATGCACATATATAGAACTTCCCTCATGACTCAGACAGTAAAGAATCTACCTGGCATGCAGGAGAACTGGATTTGATCCCTAGATCAGGAAGATCACCTTGAGAAAGGAATGGCTACCCACTCCAGTATTCTTGTCTGGAGAATTCCATGGACAGAGGAACCCGGCAGGTTATATTCCTTGGGATCGATCCGCAAAGAATAAGACATGACTGAGCAACTAACACTCACTTACTATACACATATATAAGGTTTCCCTGATGGCTCAGCAGTAAAGAATCTGCCTGCCAATGCAGGAGATGCAGGTTCTATCTCTGGGTCAGAAAGATCCCTCAGAGGAGGAAATGGCAAGACACTCCAGTATTCTTGTCTGGGAAATACCATGGACAGAGAAGCCTGGTGGGCTACAGTCCATGGGGTTGCAAAGAGTCAGATACGACTGAGTGACTGAGCAAGAGCACACTACACATGTATATGTATATATGTGTATGTATTCACACAATTGTTGAGAAATGTCACATTATTTTTTTAACAATTGAGAAAGTCTTCTCCTGAATGTCCACCACACCAAGGTGGTGGGGAATTCAGTCCCGTTCATCACTGGGTCCCCTCTTCTGAGTAGGTTAGGAAAGCTCAGAATTTTATATACAGCAACATATTCAAGGAGAGTCCTTTAGCTTTCAGCCCTCCTTGGTCAACCTTGGTCAACCATGGTTCTCAATGGTTCTCTTGGTTCTAGGCCACTCTTGGTTCTGGGAAGCTTTGCTGAGCCCAGAAATCCCAACCCAGCTTCCATCAGGTGCTGTGAAACAATACCTCTTTGAGGTCTTGAGACCTTCCTGGGGCCCTGGGAGAAGGAGGATACAGATTCTACTTGTCAGTTTTCTGCATGAGCTTGGAAAATCTTTGAGAAGGCCCTTTATGAGTTTAAGCTTTTGAAACCAAATGCCAGAAAGTGATTAAGGGTTCTTTTTTTTGTTTGTTTGTTTGTTTTGCTAACACCCTAAGGTTTGCTCTGACCAAGGAAACAAAGAATAGAGTGAGAATAAAAGAAGAGAGCTCAAAGATTACCCTTCCATATGCGTGCCTGTTTTTTTTAATCTAGTCAACCAATTGAGTGGTGTGAGTTCATGCATGTTGCAAGAGGCATTTATAATAATAAATAGATAATTAAAATAATTATTTATAATAATATAGATAATTACAATGATAATAACATTTATAAATAATATATTAATTAATAATATTAAAATAATAATGAAGACAAAGCAAGACGAAGTCAGCATTTGCATGGTTACTATATGCCAGGCCACTGTGAAGCTGAGAGATTTACAAGTTGTTGTTGTTTAATCACTAAGTTGTGTCCAACTCTTTGTGACTCCATGGACTGCAGCTTGCCAGGCTCCTTTATCTTCCACTATCTTCCAGAGTTTGCTCAAATTCGTGTCGACTGAGTCAGTAATGCTTTCTAAACATCATTTTCTGCTGCCCCCTTCTTCTTTTGCCTTTGATCTTTCCCCAAATCAGTGTTTTTCCCAATGAGTTGCTTCTTTATATCAGGTGGCCAAAGTATAGGAGCTTTACAGGTACTATTGTCTTTTTCCTTCACAGCTCCATGAGACGGGCACCGTGTTGTCCTTATTTTAGAGTTAAGAAAGTTGTACCTAGAAAGGTTGAACATGCCTGAAGACCCTCAGGTCCTAGGTAATTGGGTTGAAATGGCTCTGGATATAGACCCTAGCTATTAGCCCTCTGCTTAACTTCTGCCTCTTTCATAGAAATTACTCTTCACATTTGGGAGTTATGAGGTTTTTCACTATTATACACTGCCCTTTGTCAGCAACAAAGCAACAGGAAGGAAATTTGCAGAGCATGGTGGTTCTTTTCCTTACCATCAGAGTTCTTTTGGTGTGAATTTCCAGTGGATTTCACATCACATTAACAGTATGTTCAGTTCAGTTCAATTCAGTTGCTCAGTCGTGTTTGACTCTTTGCGACCCCATGAATCGCAGCACGCCAGGCCTCCCTGTCCATCACTAACTCCCGGAGTTCACTAGACTCTCATCCATCGGGTCAGTGATGCCATCCAGCCACCTCATCCTTGGTTGTCCCCTTCCCCTCCTGCCTGCAATCCCTCCCAGCATCAAAGTCTTTTCCANTTGTAGAGGTCTGCAGGGCCCTATAGAAGAATATAGAGGGTAGAAGAAGAGATGGGAGATTGTTGGCTGGGTGAGTGGGGCAGGTGGCAAGAGATGATTGCTCCAGCTCAGGAAACAAAGTGTGTGAATACCAAGTGAATAGGAGAGTGGCCCATGCTCAAGCTGGTGTGGTAAGCAGGGACTAGGCAAAGCTGGAACTTACAGGTTCTATTCAAAATATTCTGCTCTAACCTAAGAGTAACAGGACACTTTAGAAGAACTTTAAACAGAAGAGTGCTGTTCACAGTTTTGCCTCTCTAATAATATTCTGATTACTATATCATAGTCAAAAGTTCTGATTTTTTCCTGCTATTTTTAAGTTTTTTGGGACAGTCTCATTATAGCTCTTATAGAATAGCACAAATTCATTCAAACTGGGAACTGACTTTATTACCTAATCTAGAGAAGGCCATTAGACTTTTATATGGGGGATAGGAGCTCATATTATAGTAACTAAAATTGTAAAAAGATAGTCAATTTATTAAGAACTGCTTGTTGTAAAAATCTTTTTAAAAGCATCCTTTGTAGTGTTTTAATATTCATTTTAAAAGGCTTAAATATAGTTTTGGTAGGATAATAATGTACTCATTTGACTAACTCTCTCAATTTCCAACACGGTAATTTTTCTCATATGCTTTGTTTAATCTTAAAAATCCAATAAGTAATTTAAAAATAGAGATATAAACACTCATTACACTATATGGACCCACTGGAAAGTCAATAAGCAATCGACTTGCTGAGCCCTCTGAGATATGATATTTTTAAAGGCAGTAATGTGAGGGGAAAATTTTACTGGAAGTTAGATCAGTTTAATTCTGTTTTGTATGAATATTGTGAAGAATAGATTTGGCATAGTCATTATCTCTTCACTTTAGTCTCTAAGAATTCCATTTTCTAGAATTATCAAAATGAGAATAAATTTATTTTTACTAATTATGTTTGTATAAATATATATGTGTATTTGTGTATGTATATGCACATATATAGAACTTCCCTCATGACTCAGACAGTAAAGAATCTACCTGGCATGCAGGAGAACTGGATTTGATCCCTAGATCAGGAAGATCACTTTGAGAAAGGAATGGCTACCCACTCCAGTATTCTTGTCTGGAGAATTCCATGGACAGAGGAACCCGGCAGGTTATATTCCTTGGGATCGATCCGCAAAGAATAAGACATGACTGAGCAACTAACACTCACTTACTATACACATATATAAGGTTTCCCTGATGGCTCAGCAGTAAAGAATCTGCCTGCCATTGCAGGAGATGCAGGTTCTATCTCTGGGTCAGAAAGATCCCCCGGAGGAGGAAATGGCAAGACACTCCAGTATTCTTGTCTGGGAAATACCATGGACAGAGGAGCCTGGTGGGCTACAGTCCATGGGGTTGCAAAGAGTCAGATACGACTGAGTGACTGAGCAAGAGCACACTACACATGTATATGTATATATGTGTATGTATTCACACAATTGTTGAGAAATGTCACATTATTTTTTTAACAATTGAGAAAGTCTTCTCCTGAATGTCCACCACACCAAGGTGGTGGGGAATTCAGTCCCGTTCATCACTGGGTCCCCTCTTCTGAGTAGGTTAGGAAAGCTCAGAATTTTATATACAGCAACATATTCAAGGAGAGTCCTTTAGCTTTCAGCCCTCCTTGGTCAACCTGGTATCCTCATGGTTCTCAATGGTTCTCTTTTTCTAGGCCACTCTTGGTTCTGGGAAGCTTTGCTGAGCCCAGAAATCCCAACCCAGCTTCCATCAGGTGCTGTGAAACAATACCTCTTTGAGGACTTGAGACCTTCCTGGGGCCCTGGGAGAAGGAGGATACAGATTCTACTTGTCAGTTTTCTGCATGAGCTTGGAAAATCTTTGAGAAGGCCCTTTATGAGTTTAAGCTTTTGAAACCAAATGCCAGAAAGTGATTAAGGGTTCTTTTTTTCTTTTGTTTGTTTGTTTTGCTAACACCCTAAGGTTTGCTCTGACCAAGGAAACAAAGAATAGAGTGAGAATAAAAGAAGAGAGCTCAAAGATTACCCTTCCATATGCGTGCCTGTTTTTTTTAATCTAGTCAACCAATTGAGTGGTGTGAGTTCATGCATGTTGCAAGAGGCATTTATAATAATAAATAGATAATTAAAATAATTATTTATAATAATATAGATAATTACAATGATAATAACATTTATAAATAATATATTAATTAATAATATTAAAATAATAATGAAGACAAAGCAAGACGAAGTCAGCATTTGCATGGTTACTATATGCCAGGCCACTGTGAAGCTGAGAGATTTACAAGTTGTTGTTGTTTAATCACTAAGTTATGTCCAACTCTTTGTGACTCCATGGACTGCAGCTTGCCAGGCTCCTTTATCTTCCACTGTCTTCCAGAGTTTGCTCAAATTCGTGTCGACTGAGTCAGTAATGCTTTCTAAACATCATTTTCTGCTGCCCCCTTCTTCTTTTGCCTTTGATCTTTCCCCAAATCAGTGTTTTTCCCAATGAGTTGCTTCTTTATATCAGGTGGCCAAAGTATAGGAGCTTTACAGGTACTATTGTCTTTTTCCTTCACAGCTCCATGAGACGGGCACCGTGTTGTCCTTATTTTAGAGTTAAGAAAGTTGTACCTAGAAAGGTTGAACATGCCTGAAGACCCTCAGGTCCTAGGTAATTGGGTTGAAATGGCTCTGGATATAGACCCTAGCTATTAGCCCTCTGCTTAACTTCTGCCTCTTTCATAGAAATTACTCTTCACATTTGGGAGTTATGAGGTTTTTCACTATTATACACTGCCCTTTGTCAGCAACAAAGCAACAGGAAGGAAATTTACAGAGCATGGTGGTTCTTTTCCTTACCATCAGAGTTCTTTTGGTGTGAATTTCCAGTGGATTTCACATCACATTAACAGTATGTTCAGTTCAGTTCAATTCAGTTGCTCAGTCATGTTTGACTCTTTGCGACCCCATGAATCGCAGCACGCCAGGCCTCCCTGTCCATCACTAACTCCCGGAGTTCACTAGACTCTCATCCATCGGGTCAGTGATGCCATCCAGCCACCTCATCCTTGGTTGTCCCCTTCCCCTCCTGCCTGCAATCCCTCCCAGCATCAAAGTCTTTTCCAGTGAGTCAACTCTTCGCATGAGGTAGCCAAAGTGCTAGAGTTTCAGCTTTAGCATCACTCCTTCCAAAGAAATCCCAGGGCTGATCTCCTTCAGAATGGACTGGTTGGATCTCCTTGCAGTCCAAGGGACTCTCAAGAATCTTCTCTAACACCACAGTTCAAAAGCATCAATTCTTCGGCACTCAGCCTTCTTCACAGTCCAACTCTCACATCCATCCATGACCACTGGAAAAACCATAGCCTTGACTAGACGCACCTTAGTCAGCAAAGTAATGTCTCTGCTTTTGAATATGCTACCTAGGTTGGTCATAATTTTTCTTCCAAGGAGTAAGCGTCTTTTAATTTCATGGCTGCAATCACCATCTGCAGTGATTTTGGAGCCCCAAACAATAAAGTCTGACACTGTTTCCACTGTTTCTCCATCTGTTTTCCATGGAATGATGGGACTGGATGCCATGATCTTCTTTTTCTGAATTAGAGGTAGCATATTCAAAAGTAGAGACATTACTTTGCCGACTAAGATCCATCTAATCAAGACTGGTTTTTCCAGTAGTCATGTATGGATGTGAGAGTTGGACTGTGAAGAAGGCTGAGTGCCGAAGACTTGATGCTTTTGAACTGTGATGTTGGAGAAGATTCTTGAGAGTCCCTTG
>SJYW01036468.1:467096-534186 GCA_006410735.1 Raphicerus campestris | reverse complement strand
AATTTTGATATCATTGATAGTTCTGAGAACATTTTCCTCAATCTGAAGGGCAACGAATTAATAAAAATAATAGTTAATCTCTGGCTTAGCACCCATGGGCCAGATGCTTGGAAACACAGCTTTGCTGACTGCTATACTTGGGCTTGGAGATTGTATCTCTTCTCATAGATATCTCTCTTCCCACTTCACTGTGGTTAACTGATCATCCTAGCAAGGACTCAGTGATCCGCTTAAGCTACATACAGTGGTCACTTATGTATTGCTGTTCTCATTTGCATCTCCATCTCTTAAGTGGACTGCCATTGGTCAGGAGCTGAGACAGTGCTTTGATGACAGCCCCCCTCCATCTCCACCACCACTCATGGCTATAACCTCTTTTACAAAATGACTTTTCCTAATTTATGTCAGGAGTTGCTAATTGCCCTCCAATATCCATTTGATCTTGGCAAATGTCTACCTAGCAAGAAACTTTATTTCCTAGCCTCTTGCACCTAGATGTGATCATGTGACTACTTTCTGGACAATGAGACAGGAGTGAGAGAAGTTTATTCTATTTCTTTGTCTAACGTTGTTTTCCACTCTGTTTTTTTTATTTCCTTTTCCTGAGAAACGTAGTGGTCACTGGCAAAGTAGTTCTACCGCCTCAAACCAAAGATGGAAGTTGGGTGTTAAGGATGGTAGAATGCCACCATTGAGCCTGAAATATTTGTATTGTTGCCTCTGGGCAGNCTACTTTCTGGACAATGAGACAGGAGTGAGAGAAGTTTATTCTATTTCTTTGTCTAACGTTGTTTTCCACTCTGTTTTTTTCATTTCCTTTTCCTGAGAAAAGTAGTGGTCACTGGCAAAGTAGTTCTACCGCCTCAAACCAAAGATGGAAGTTGGGTGTTAAGGATGGTAGAATGCCGCCATTGAGCCTGAAATATTTGTATTGCTGCCTCTGGGCAGTAATACAAGAAAGAGTCTAATTTAGTATTTGGGTACTGCTTATTACAGAAGCTTAGCCTGCTCCCAAGGGCAGCTGTGTTCAGATAGTTGAATATCTCTGGCATTGAGTGCTGGACTTGAGTAGTACTTGCTGGAGCTGAAGACTTGAGTCATTGCAATGTTTTGATTTTTTCTGTCTTGGTGGACCCTGTGGACTGGTGCGTGCTTCTCTTTCTTCCTCTTGGGGTTCAGGGGACCAACTCTGCTCCTCCATGAAGCCAGTTTCACTTTCACTTCTGAGCAGATTGGTTTCTGAGAACCTGATGACAGACTTACCTGGGGGCCTCCGGCTGCTGTCTGTGGGAACTGGCTGCACAGAGCTCATCAGCTCCCTCCCACTTCGGGACCCCGTGCTTGTGCCCTATGTCTGCCGTGCTTTCTCTACAGACCTTCGCATCATTTACTTCTCAGCTCAAATATTACAAGTCCTAAANCCATGAAGCCAGTTTCACTTTCACTTCTGAGCAGATTGGTTTCTGAGAACCTGATGACAGACTTACCTGGGGGCCTCCGGCCGCTGTCTGTGGGAACTGGCTGCACAGAGCTCATCAGCTCCCTCCCACTTCGGGACCCCGTGCTTGTGCCCTGTGTCTGCCGTGCTTTCTCTCCAGACCTTCGCATCATTTACTTCTCAGCCCAAATATTACAAGTCCTAAACCTCACCCCACATTTCAGTCATACTTTCATTACCCTGCCATATTTCCTGTATAGCATTTCCTGCTATCTAAATGATTTAGGTATTTGTTTACATGTTTATTCTATTTGGATAATAGACATTTTGAACACAGGGCATTCATTTATTTTGGTCTCTGGCTTCTCCCTATTGCCTATAACTATGTCTAATAGAAAATAGATGTTCAACAAATATTGGTAATAAATACTGGTTGAATGGATGAATCTCCTAAAGGACGATAAGATTATAAGTTATAACCTCCTCAAGTAATCAGAAGTTTCAGTCTATATACACAGCATGATCATCTAGCCTGATTTAATTTTTAGTAAAATTCTTACTAAATCTGTGAAGTTTCTTTTCTGAAATTTTCCTTTATGTATAGGAGCTTATATCTATTAATTGCAGACCCTAAAGGCTCCACTCAGAATGATTCAGATACAGAAAGTTTTAGAAATTAAAAAAACCCAAGCAACTAATAATTTCTGGGAAAATAGTGTGTCTATTTAATAATGAAATACTAAATTATAATTTCAGCATTAATTTATTTATCAGCATGAAGAAATGGACTAAATTATACCAGAGAAATTAAAAAAAAATCCTCTTTGCCTGAATATGTGCATCTGTTCCATTTAAATTGATTATGATTTCCCTCCAATCTCTTATGTCTCTGCATCATTTCATCAGGGTTTAAGCCATGTAGGTCCCATTATCAGATTGTCTAATGATGTATACCTCTTCTATTTCTAATACTACTTCTACTTTTAGAAGGGGTTTGATTTGGAAATCCTGGTGTTTACATGTCTTGGTGATGGTAATTTGCTGATTCTAAGTTGCTAATAATGTCTCCAGTGGTCCTTTAATTTTCTCCTCTTGGTTTTGCCTTTTCTTCCTGGTAAGCATCTTGAGTGGGTTGCATAGTGTTCCCCTAAAATGCATGTTCAATTGGATCCTTGGAAATATGATCTTTGCAGATAAAATTAAGGTGAGAATTGAAATAAAATCAGCCTGGATTAGAGGGAACCCTTAATTTGATAAGAGTGTCCTTAGAAGAGTCAGAAAAGGAAATAGGCAGACACAGAGAAGGCAATGTGAAGAGGGAGCAGAGTTTGGGGCGATGCTTCTACCAGCCAAGGATTGCCAAGAACACCATGGACTGCTGGCAGCTGTGAGAAGCTAGAGTTGAATCATGGAATGGATACTCCCTCAGAGCCTTCCAGGGGAAGTAATCCTGCTAACACCTTGATTTCAGATTCTGGCCTCTAGCGTTGAGAGGGAAAAGAGTACTCTTGTTTTAAGCTGCCTGGTTGGTAGCAGTTTGTTACGGCAGCCACAGAAAGCCCACTACAGTGTCTTTCTGGCTTATCAGGCCACAACCTGGGTACCCCTGTGAGCTCTGCCTTGAGTAGCGCAGGCCCATGTTGTTACTTAGACTCAGTTGATTTGAATTGTTCTCTCTTCAGGCTGTCTCAGACACAAACTACAAGCTAGCTTCCTTTGAAAAGAGACATATTCTTTTAAGCTATGATAGACAGTAGGATCAATTATAGTCCAAATTCAGACCTCTACAATTTAAATCCTTGATTCATAATTTTGTGAAGATAGATCAGATATATTTAACCTCTCAATATTTCCGGTAAGTATAAAAGAATTAAAGCATGATCTCAAAACCTGATTTTTAACCTGTGACTTTCTTAAGGCACTTAAAAAAAAAATGACAAGGCTAGCTGTGTCCGGTGCAGCTCCAGAAAGCCCAATGTACTCTTAGAAAGAATGTGGGATCCGTAACTTGTCATTTTCTCCATTTAATTTCTGCTGAAGAATTTCACTAGATCCTTTGGGTATATCCATTTCATTCATTAATGAGTCCTGGGGATATGAAATGAATGATGGGACCAAACTGTTAAGCAGGAGAGAAATATTTTTTTTTTTTTTTTCCTGTGTGATATTGCTACTTTCATCTTAACTCTTTTGCTTCAAGTCCCTGTCATATTAGCCCTATGTATTAAAAAAAAACCAAAAACACTAAACAAAACCTAGAGCTCATTTTATTTTGGCTTCTCACCTGATATTAAATCATTTCCACTTTCGTTTTTAGGTTTTTGCTTCTTATGCAAAGTTTTTTGGCAGGTTATCGTGAATTGCTTTAAATTATGATGGTTTGGTTTTTTAGGCCTTTATGGTGAATTATTAAGATGAATAAACCTATCATTTAGCTTTATTTTTGATAATTCCCTATGAAACATTTCTCAAGTAAATGTTAGGACATGATAGAAAAGGTAACGTAATTTGAATTTAACAGTACATGTTTGGACGTTTGGAAATAATCTCCATAGCATCTTCTTCTTTTTTTTTTTGCTGCTTTTCTTTTGTAGGTCTAGCTTGCTGTTTTGCTGTCACAGCAGCCCTATAATTACTTAAATGAATGGTGTTGCATTTTGTTTTACTTGGAGAACAAAGAAGCTGACTGCCAACATTAGCGTGTTGACTGTTTCACATCCCCTGATATGCTTGTTTCTTCATGCAACCTATGTTTACTGGTCAAAGTTAAGTGGCGCAGCTCCAGCTATGACTACTCCAGACTGAACTTGAACCTGTTTTATTCTGTTACCTCAATCCACTCATCAGTCTTGTATCCCTTATTAAGATTGCTGGTATTGCTACCCACCAGGCTGTTCAAGCTAGAAACTTCCAATAATCCTCAGTTCTTTCTCTAGCTTCACATTTCCNTGTCTTTCTGGCTTATCAGGCCACAACCTGGGTACCCCTGCGAGCTCTGCCTTGAGTAGCGCAGGCCCATGTTGTTACTTAGACTCAGTTGATTTGAATTTTTCTCTCTTGAGGCTGTCTCAGACACAAACTACAAGCTAGCTTCCTTTGAAAAGAGACATATTCTTTTAAGCTATGATAGACAGTAGGATCAATTATAGTCCAAATTCAGACCTCTACAATTTAAATCCTTGATTCATAATTTTGTGAAGATAGATCAGATATATTTAACCTCTCAATATTTCCGGTAAGTATAAAAGAATTAAAGCATGATCTCAAAACGTGATTTTTAACCTGTGACTTTCTTAAGGCATTAAAAAAAAAAATGACAAGGCTAGCTGTGTCCGGTGCAGCTCCAGAAAGCCCAATGTACTCTTAGAAAGAATGTGGGATCCGTAACTTGTCATTTTCTCCATTTAATTTCTGCTGAAGAATTTCACTAGATCCTTTGGGTATATCCATTTCATTCATTAATGAGTCCTGGGGATATGAAATGAATGATGGGACCAAACTGTTAAGCAGGAGAGAAATACTGTTTTTTTTTTTTTTTTCCTGTGTGATATTGCTACTTTCATCTTAACTCTTTTGCTTCAAGTCCCTGTCATATTAGCCCTATGTATTAAAAAAAAACCAAAAACACTAAACAAAACCTAGAGCTCATTTTATTTTGGCTTCTCACCTGATATTAAATCATTTCCACTTTCATTTTTAGATTTTTGCTTCTTATGCAAAGTTTTTTGGCAGGTTATCGTGAATTGCTTTAAATTATGATGGTTTGGTTTTTTAGGCCTTTATGGTGAATTATTAAGATGAATAAACCTATCATTTAGCTTTATTTTTGATAATTCCCTATGAAACATTTCTCAAGTAAATGTTAGGACATGATAGAAAAGGTAACGTAATTTGAATTTAACAGTACATGTTTGGACGTTTGGAAATAATCTCCATAGCATCTTCTTCTTTTTTTTTTTGCTGCTTTTCTTTTGTAGGTCTAGCTTGCTGTTTTGCTGTCACAGCAGCCCTATAATTACTTAAATGAATGGTGTTGCATTTTGTTTTACTTGGAGAACAAAGAAGCTGACTGCCAACATTAGCGTGTTGACTGTTTCACATCCCCTGATATGCTTGTTTCTTCATGCAACCTATGTTTACTGGTCAAAGTTAAGTGGCGCAGCTCCAGCTATGACTACTCCAGACTGAACTTGAACCTGTTTTATTCTGTTACCTCAATCCACTCATCAGTCTTGTATCCCTTATTAAGATTGCTGGTATTGCTACCCACCAGGCTGTTCAAGCTAGAAACTTCCAATAATCCTCAGTTCTTTCTCTAGCTTCACATTTCCACATCCAAGTGGTTACCAAATTCCTGCCATTTCCACCTTTTTAAGTATTACTGAGATTCTGCCTCTCCTCAACTCTGTTATGCATGCCTTAGTTTGGGCCCCATCATCTCTTATGTGCTTTGTTAACAACTCACATATAATTCTTCCCTTCGCAGCCTGCCTACTTCCTAGTGTCTTCCTATAATTAAGACAGTATGAACTCTTAAGTGACTAGACTTCTTTCATCTTCAATGAGACTTTACTTTTATTTGAAAGCTTGAGGTTGTTGAATCATCAGAGGGTTTTCTAGATTCTCAAATATCCCTTTATAGATTTAGTCTTTACACACCCACCTTTGTCATACTGGACCAAATAGCATCATAGAATTTTACCTTTATACATTATACATTAGGCATAGATTTCTGTTTTAATGTTAGTTGTGCCTCACAATTCACTAAAATGAGTGACTATCCATTCTGTTCTACTGGGAAAAAGAAGAAAGCCAGCTCTTTTTCAGATGTATTTATTTTAATTGGAAGATAATTTACAGCACTGTGATGGTTTTTGCCATACATCAGCTGGAACTGGCCATAGGCCTATGTGTGTTCCCTCCCTCCTACATGCAGTGCAGCAAAGGAGACACAGACATAAAGAAAAGATTTTTGGACTCAGTGGGAGAAAAAGAGGGTGAAGTGATTTGAGAGAATTGCATTGAAACATATATGTTACCACATGTAAAACAGAGAACCGGTGGCAGGTTGATGTATAAAAGCCAGCTCTTGACAGTAACATACTGACACCACATTTCCTACCACAGTATGAGAGAGCAATCTGGACAGGAAAAGCGACAGGCAGGAGTTGAGATTTGAATGTCCAGGTTCCTACTTCATGGCTGCAGCTCTTGAGATGGGGACATTCTAAAACAAGTCATATGGGTTTTGAGGAATCAGGGAAAGGTGGAAAGTAGTGTCCTGCCTTTCTAGGCACTTCTGAGAAGTCTTCAGGTTTCTTGAAGAAGATCCTTGTTCAACAATGGGTTGCTATCTGCAGGGATGGAGAAAATTATTTAGGCAAAGGAGAACCAGGATAGTTCTCTCTGTTCCCCAGGGTCAGAGTGTGGCCACAAGAAACCAATAACTTCCCATCTCCACCAGTGTAGGAGGGTGGGAGCTTTACGGTACAAGTATATCAGGTAGAGCGGGTTGGGATGAGATGATCAGGGGCATGTGCCCCCAAAGAACAGAATAGCCGCACTTCAATGCACAGCAGTACAGCCATCCAAGTGAAGGCTGGCAAGGACCCAGAAGAGGGCAAGCTCCCTGAAGACCTGTCTTCCTGCCTCCATGGAAAGCTTTAGTGTCCTAGGCAAATTCAGACTAAGGAGGTAGAGAAGATGCCCCTAAAAGGGAGAATCAGCCATAGGCATACATGTGATAGGGAGTCTAAACTTTGAAATGATTCATATTGTGGCATTTTTTTTTAAGCCAGATAAAACCAAGTTATCTTTAACTGACACATTTTTATTCTTTGTTTTTTTCTCATCAGCTAGAATGGAGATTTATAAGAAATAAAGAAAGCTACAGTTACTGGCCCTGCCCCTTTCCCCACATCAAAGTTATTCAGAATAAAATTAGACCCAGAGACAATCAATTTGCTCTATGTACACCTCCACAGGATCCATGTAGTATAAAGGTCGCACTTCTGTAGTATAAAAGTCACAGGCTTCTGTGAGCCATAAACAAGTTCCCTATGCTCTCCTGTCAGCTCTGACCTTCACAATTCCTGCTTTCCAAGTGTTCTGAATTTCTCTCTAAATCTGGAATCCAAAGTTGTTTCTCTCTTTTGTGATATTTGTATATGCTGTCTCTGTACCTGGAATGTCCTTCTCCTGGACTGCATGTGACAATAGCCAACTCATTCTTGGAGACCTAAAGAAAATAGCACTTTTTTTTTTTAGTTCAATTTATTTCCTTTTAACTCTTTGGTCAATGTTCTTTTTTATGTTTATTTTTTAATTGGGGGAAATTATTTTAAAATACTGTACTGGTTTCTGCCCTACAACAGAGCAAATCGGCTATATGTCCTCACCCTTGTGAGCCTCCCTCCCCTCTAGGTCTTCACAGAGTGCCAAGCTGGGCTCCCTGTGCTATATAGCAACTTCTCACAAGCTATCTATTTTATACAAGATAGTGTATATATGTTGATGCTACTTTCTCCATTCGGCCCACTCTCTCCTTCCCGCTCTGTGTCCACAGCTCCATTCTCTACATCTATGTCTCCATTCTTTCCCTCCAAATAGGTTCATCAATATAATTTTTTCTAGATTCCATATCAATATCATTTTTCTAGATCTCTAGTCTTTCCCATTCTATTGTTTTCCTCTATTTCTTTGCATTGTTTACTCAAGCGGGCTTTCTGCTCTCTCCTTGCTGTTCTTTGGAACTCTGCATTCAGTTGGGTATATCTTTCCATTTCCCCTTTGTCTTTCACTTCTCTTCTTTTCTCAGCTCTTGGTAAGGCCTCCTCAGACAACCATTTGCCTTCTTTTATTTCTTTTTTTTTTGGTGGGGGATAGTTTTGCCACTGCCTCCTGTCCAATATTATGGACCTCCATTCCATAGTTCTTAAGGCACTCTGTCTAGAAGATCTAATCCCCTGAATCTATTTGTCATTTCCAGTATAACCGTAATCATAAGGGATTTGATTTAGGTTGTATGTGAATGGCCTAGTGGCTTTTCCTACTTTCTTCAGTTTAAACCTGAGTTTTGTAATAAGGAACTCATGCTCTGAGCCACAATCAGCTCCTGATCTTGCTTTTGCTGACTGTATAGAGCTTTTCTATCTTTGGCTGCAAAGAATATAATCAATCTTATTTCCACGTTGACCATCTGGTGATGTCTATGTGTACAGTTGCCTCTTGTGTTGTTGGCAGAGTGTGTTTGCTATGACCAGTGCATTGTCTTGGCAAAACTCTGTAAGTATTTGCCCTGCTTCATTTTGTACTCCAAGGCCAAACTTGCCTGTTACTCCAGGTATCTCTCTATTTTGCATTCCAGTCCCCTATGATGAAAAAGACATCTTCTTTGGGTATTAATTCTAGAAGGTCTTGGTCTTCATAGAACGATTTGACTTCAGCATCAGTGATTGGGATATAGACTTGGATTACTGTGATGCTGAATGATTTTTCTTGAAAATGAACTGAGATCATTCTGTCATTTTTGAGACTGCACCCAAGTACTGCACTTTGGACTCTTGTTGACTATGAGGGCTACTCCATTTCTTCTAATGGAAGAAATGTTAGAAATATTTGGGTACATGCATCTTTTTGAATTATGATTTTCTTTGGATAAGGAGTAAAATTTCTGGGTCATATGGAAATAGATGGGGAAACAGTGGAAAGAGTGGCAGACTTTATTTTTTTTGGCTCCAAAATCACTGCAGATGGTGAGTGCGGCCATGAAATTAAAATATGCTTACTCCTTGGAAAGAAAGTTATGACCAACTTCGATCACATATTAAAAAGCAGAGACATTACTTTGCCAGCAAAGGTCCTTCTAGTCAAGGCTATGTTTTTTCCCGTGGTCATGTATGGATGTGAGAGTTGGACTGTGAAGAAAGCTGAGAGCCGAAGTACTGATGCTTTTGAACTTTAGTGTTGCAGAAGACTCTTGAGAGTCCCTTGGACTGCAAGGAGATCCAACCAGTCCATCCTAAAGGAGATCAGTCCTAGGTATTCATCGGAAGGAGTGATGCTAAAGCTGAAACTGCAGTACTTTGGCCACCTCATGCAAAGAGTTGACTCATTGGAAAAGACTCTGATGCTGGGAGGTATTGAGGGCGGGAGGAGAAGGGGACGACAGAGGGTGAGATAGCTAGATGGCATCACCGATTCAATGGACGTGAGTTTGAGTGAAGTCCAGAGTTGGTGATGGACAGGGAGGCCTGGTGCTACACTTCATGGGGTCGTAAAGAGTTGGACACGACTGAGTGAGTGAACTGAACTGAACTGATGGTAGCTGTATTTTCATTTTTTAAAGGAATATCCATGCTGTTCTACAGAGAGATTGCACCAATTTACATTTGTACCAATAGTGTAGGAAGGTTCCCTTTTATTCATACCTTCTCCAGCATTTATTGTTTGTAGACATGTGTGATCTTAGTTCCTCAACCAGGGATCTAACTCTCACCCCCCTGCAGTGGAAATACAAAGTCTTAAACACTGGTCCAGCAAGAAAGTTCCATAAAATTGCTGTCTTCTTTATGCCTCTGTTCCTATGTGTATAGTTTTTTTGGGGGGGGGAGGGGGTGGCTCTTTTCTTACATACTGCTGCTTACCACTTTTCCTTGCTTCTGAGCTTGACGTAGGGAAGAAAACACCACCAACAATGTTGTTTGATTGAATTAGCTAATGACACAAAAATATATTGTCTTCTGCTTATAGTATATTTCTCCTTAAACACAACATTGAACTTTCCTATAGACTTGTCAAATAAGTGGTTTTAAGTCCAATCTCTTATTTATAAAAGCAGTAAAGCTATGGTTAGTGAAATTTTAATTCAGATAAAAGCATTTAGATGGATGATGCTAATGGCCATTAATATTCTCTCTGTAACATGTCTTGATTTGAAACAGGGATTTTCAAATTAATCATTATCATTTAGTAAGATTTCTATTACTTAGAGCCGTATGCTTTGACCCTGATTTAAAACAAAAGGTTCAAGCCTTGTTTTTAGGGGGTATGTATGCCTGCTTTCTCAGAAGATAATTTCTATGCTTAAATGAAATAAACCAGAAATAGTCATAGGAAGAAGAAAAGCAGAGTGAAGAGGTTACCAAAATGTGGCTTCAATGTGCTTCACAGTATAAAGGAAAAATTAGCCTCAATAAACTTGGCATTAAGGAATAATTTTTAAGCTACTGCCCTTATATGAACCAGAACATAGTGTTTATGAAATAATAAATTCAGAGACCACTTTACATCAGAATAGATTAGCTAGATAGAGGTAACTTCACATATTTTGTATATATATANTGACTCATTGGAAAAGACTCTGATGCTGGGAGGTATTGAGGGCGGGAGGAGAAGGGGACGACAGAGGGTGAGATAGCTAGATGGCATCACCGATTCAATGGACGTGAGTTTGAGTGAAGTCCAGAGTTGGTGATGGACAGGGAGGCCTGGTGCTACACTTCATGGGGTCGTAAAGAGTTGGACACGACTGAGTGAGTGAACTGAACTGAACTGATGGTAGCTGTATTTTCATTTTTTAAAGGAATATCCATGCTGTTCTACAGAGAGATTGCACCAATTTACATTTGTACCAATAGTGTAGGAAGGTTCCCTTTTATTCATACCTTCTCCAGCATTTATTGTTTGTAGACATGTGTGATCTTAGTTCCTCAACCAGGGATCTAACTCTCACCCCCCTGCAGTGGAAATACAAAGTCTTAAACACTGGTCCAGCAAGAAAGTTCCATAAAATTGCTGTCTTCTTTATGCCTCTGTTCCTATGTGTATAGTTTTTTTGGGGGGGGGAGGGGGTGGCTCTTTTCTTACATACTGCTGCTTACCACTTTTCTTTGCTTCTGAGCTTGACGTAGGGAAGAAAACACCACCAACAATGTTGTTTGATTGAATTAGCTAATGACACAAAAATATATTGTCTTCTGCTTATAGTATATTTCTCCTTAAACACAACATTGAACTTTCCTATAGACTTGTCAAATAAGTGGTTTTAAGTCCAATCTCTTATTTATAAAAGCAGTAAAGCTATGGTTAGTGAAATTTTAATTCAGATAAAAGCATTTAGATGGATGATGCTAATGGCCATTAATATTCTCTCTGTAACATGTCTTGATTTGAAACAGGGATTTTCAAATTAATCATTATCATTTAGTAAGATTTCTATTACTTAGAGCCCTATGCTTTGACCCTGATTTAAAACAAAAGGTTCAAGCCTTGTTTTTTGGGGATGTGTATGCCTGCCTTCTCAGAAGATAACTTCTATGCTTAAATGAAATAAACCAGAAATAGTCATAGGAAGAAGAAAAGCAGAGTGAAGAGGTTACCAAAATGTGGCTTCAATGTGCTTCATAGTATAAAGGAAAAATTAGCCTCAATAAACTTGGCATTAAGGAATAATTTTTAAGCTACTGCCCTTATATGAACCAGAACATAGTGTTTATGAAATAATAAATTCAGAGACCACTTTACATCAGAATAGATTAGCTAGATAGAGGTAACTTCACATATTTTGTATATATATATATATATATATATATATGTATTTTAAAAGAACTCAAAATGATGAGAGGAAACTTGCTCCTACAGTTTTCCAAAGGACACTGTATTTACAGGTAGAGAATTTGAGTTTCAGTCCCAAATTGACGATTAGTTAGCTAGATGGCCTTGAGAAACTAACTCCTCTAGGAATGGTGTGATAGAGGGTCTCCACCTTCACTTCATGAGTGGTAGTTTGCTGGTGTCTAAATCAATACTTCATAGCAACAGACTGAAGAAGAAGAGTAAAAACAGTCAATGTAGGAATATAAAATGGAAAGAATAAAAATAAAAGGGAAAATGGCATAGATTTAAAAACACAGGCAAATATGTAAACAATCTGAGGTTTTGAAAAAATACTATAACTTCAGGTATATTTTCAGTAAAACTAATGCTATCTCAGCTTCTTCTCCTTGAAATTTAATAACGTATTTTTGTGTGCTCAGAGGCTCAGTTGTGTCTGACTCTTTGCGACCCCATGGACTATAGCCCACCAGACTCCTCTGTCCATGGGATTCTCCTGGCAAGAATACTGGAGCCCGTTGCCATTTCCTTCTCCAGGGGATCTTCCTGATCCAAAGATCAAACCCACGTCTCTTAAATCTCCTACATTGGCAGACAAATTCTTTACCACTAGCATCACCTGGGATAAGGGCAATATTTTTAGACTTTTAAAAAATCTAGGTTAGTCCTTACATATATATGTGTATGAGTGTGTCCTCGTTCACATTATAATGAATTATATATATAATGAATTCTGCTGAAAATTCCAAAATAACAGTGTCATACCCTTTCTTTCATAATCCTTCTTTCTTATGTTGTTTCTTTTTTGTTGCTGTTTTGTGGTCTAATGCAGGGAAACTCCAAGTGGAATACATGTCACCCTGTGGTAGACACAATAATGCATTGAGGTGAAAGTGTTTGAACTTCCACTAGTATTTATTTTATGCCATTCTCTCATTTATGCCAAAAGTAAGTTTTATAATATTCATAATAAGATAGAATAGTATACATATAACAATATAAATAAATCATGCATACCAGTCATGAATACATGATTGAAAGATGTGTTCTGATAGGACTTTGTAGAGCAGCCAAAAACTCTTTTAGGAGAATTGTCAACCATCAGAGATTTCCTCTCTTCTGAGACCTGTCAGTGTATTTATACTGATATACATCCAGTTTATATATTCATGTTTTATCATAAAATTTAAATCTAGTCAATAAATAAAATTTGGAGAGTCTAAAAATATGTGAGAGGAGAGGTCAATGGCATAATCCTCATGTTTCACCCTCTGTGTACACATACAAATCACTGTTCTTTCAAGATTGTAATATGAAAATCTGTTGTAATCCTACAGGCCCAAGATAAGCCACGTAAAGATGAAAAATTTCCAAAAATGCTTATGATTATTTCTTTGGAGAATTGAATAAATTGTTAAAACACTGTTTCAGTTTCTGTTGGAATGTGCTCTTGGAAAGTGAGGGCTCCTATTATTTAACTAGCTTAGTAACCTAGTTTAAAATACATTTCAGAAATATGGTACATAAGATTGAAACTAAAAGAGGTGACTTTTTTTTTTCAGTTCTAGAAAGATAATCAGAATGAGATTGACCAGTAATTGAAACAGTTACTCTTATGTACTCGGTGTACATAACTCCAACAACATTAGCTAGAACTCTTAATTGTTTTACCTCTATGCAATATCTGAGCCTGGTTCCCAGAGGAACAGGTCTATTTATTCTTGTGACTTTGGTTATTGTTGACATTAGGCATCCTGCTCTCCAGATAAAATAAAGATATTTTGGTGGGAAAGAGTAACTTTTCAGAATGACTTTTACTTGTACTTTTCCTGCCTAGGAAATGGGACTTGGTTTCATTCTCCTTTATTCATGAATGCATTTAATGTAATAAATATTTAAGTGATTCAAATGTACAAAGCACTATGCTGATATAATCTGGATATCCTGGACAACCTTTTCTCTCTGCATTTTACTTTCAAAATATCTTGACTCACTATTTTCCATGGACTTTGCTATGTATCTTATTAGCATCCTGTGAGTTTGAAATTTATCTATCTGAGCTCTCTTGGGCACAAATGTATTTTAAATTTTGACTTGCTATAATATTTTGAAACTTTTTAGTTTGATTTGTAAAACATATTCTAGAAGCTGTTTCCTTCTTCTGAGATACTTTGTCTTCAATGAGGACAAGGTGAGCCATAAGGACTAGAGTATAGTCCTCAGCCTGAGTGGCCAGGCCTGAGATTGAATCTGAGATTCTAAGCAATGATGTTTCTGAGTAGTATCTTTTCTTTTTTAACTGAGGTATAGTTGCTTTACAATGTTATGTTAGTTTCTGCTGTACATTAAAGTGAATCAGCTATATATGAATCAGCTATATATGTATACATATATACCCTCCCCCTTGGACTTTTCCTCCCCCATCCCACCCCTCTAGGTCACCACAGAGCACCAAGCTGAGCTCCCTGCGCTATACCGCAGCTGTATACTGTTTTACACATAGGAGTTCACGTATGTCAATTCCCAATTCATCCCATCCTCCCTTGCCCGCCATCCACACGATGTTCTCTGTGACTGTTTCTCTATTCCTGCCTGCAAATAGGTTCAAACATAAAAGGTAAAGCTCTCTTTTCTCCCCCCTCTTTTAAAATTAATTAAAAAAAAAAGATTTATTTATTGGTTTATTCTTGGCTGTGCTGGGTCTTTGTTGCTGTGCGCAAGCTTTCTCTAGCTGCAAAGAGTAGGGCTACTGTGTACCTGCGGCATGCGGGCTGATGGTGGTGGCTTCCCTTGTTGCAGAGCACGGGCTCTCGCGTGCACAGGCTTCAGTGGTTACAGTACACGGGCTCAGTAGTTGTGGCTCGCCGGCTCTAGAGCTCAGGCTCAGTAGTTGTGCACGGACTTAGTTGTTTTAGAGCATGTGAAATCTTCCTGAATCAGAGATCAATCCCATGTCCCCTGCATTGGCAGGAAGATTCTCACCCTCTAGACCACAAGGGAAGCCCTAAAATTATCTTTTATTGAGGTATAATTGACTTACAACATTATATTAGTTTCAAGGGGACAACTTAATGAATCAATATTTGTACCTAATATGAAATTTTCACCACAATAAATCTAGATATCATCTGTTGCCATATAGTTACAAAATGTTTTCTTCTTATGAGGAGACTTTTATAATGTGTTCTCTTAGCAACTTTCAAATATGCAATATAGTATTATTAACTATAGTCACAATGCTGTTCATTATATCTCCAGGACTTATTTAATAACTGGAAGTGTGCACCTTTTCACTTTGCCTGTTTTACCCACTCCCTCTCTTTCCAACCGTAATCTGTTCTCCAGATCTATGAGCTTATTTGTTTGTATGTTTTCAGACTTTTACATAAAAGTGAGATCATATAGCTTTGTCTTTATCTGCCTCATTTATTTAACTTATTAAAGTTCTCTTTTCAACTAAGCTGCAAAGCTTTTAAAATAAAAGTTATTAAATGCAAGAACTAGCGAAGTCTATTTGATAACTTTCTCTCTAAACATTATCAACTATAGTTTAAACTGGTAATTCTTAAACTATGCACTATTATTCTGCCACCTGAACCATAGATGGTCTATTGCTTAACTAAATAACAGTGATCTTTCTCGTTTTTCTGAAAACATTACTTTATTGGACATAAATTTTTTTTTAATTTTTTTTACTTTACAATACTGTATTGGTTTTGCCATACATTGACATGAATCCACCACAGGTATACATGAGTTTCCAACCCTGAACCCCCCTCCCACCACCCTCCCCATATCATCTCTCCTTGTATTTCTCTCATTTTCCTCATCTGTAAAATGAGGATGATATTAAGACCTGTCTGCTAGGTTTGTTGAGAGGATCAAAAGAGCAGTGTGAAGAGAAGTACCCAATCAATGTGATCCACATATGAACATTAAAAAAAAAACCACAAACTTTTGATATCTACTTTTATTTACCTGATCATCTTAGGAAATAAAAAAAATTTACAAACTGGTATCTAATATATACAAAGGACATTAATAAACAGCTATGTTTCTTAGTTCAACCTCTTATTTATTTCCATTGAAAATCATGCCACAAGAATAGTATTTAAAAGATTTAAAATAACTTAAATAATTCAGCTGATTTTAAAAACTAAAAATTTCAATGCTTTTATTTTCTTGTTTGTGTTTAATTTTAATATTGAATCATGTGGTTTGACAAATGCCATCTCTCTATGAGCTATACTGATTTCTGTATCTTTACATTTGGAATTAATTAACCATTATCAAATGCTCAGATTTGCAAGCACCTAAACTTAGATTTTAATGAAAATTTTAGGAAAAAAATGTTTTAAAAGGAATGAGGAAGAAAAGGTAAGAGAATCTAAATAGTTTAAAATTAGGCCCTGGGCATATTGGTCACTGTTTATTTTCATGGTTATGAGATCCTTGTCTTATTCAATGTAGTGAAAATCCAATACCTTTAGGCAGTTGGCCTAAGTTTGATTTTTAGGCATTTTGATTTATAAATTGAATTCTATGTAACCTTTACAGGATTCCCAACTCCATTATCATGTTATTACTTTTGTAATGTGTTTTGAGCACTGCGAATGTGTTCAGAATTGAAAAGCATATTAAAGTGAGCCTGTTCCCACAATGGGCTAAACATTTTAGCTGAATTTTCTGTTTTTCCACCTCTGCACATTTGGAAAACGCTGCTGTATATTATTTTCCCCCCAAATAGATGGAAGTTCCTTTCAAAGTGTCATTGGAGAGTTCTCATTGGCTAGTGTTGCTAGACTCTGAAAGATGTTCTCTCGGGGTGCTTGGTGGCATCCTAATGTGACAGCCACCATCTCGTCATCACTCTTGTCTTTCAAAATGTTTGGGCCACATTGTCAGATATGGTCTTCTTAGTAACTTATTTTCCTCAAATATCTATATATAGAAACTAGCTATGTTTTACTTGCAAGTTTTTAAATTTTCTTGTTGATCTAAGTCTATATATTACTAATAAATGTGTCCACCTGAATACATTATGACTTTCTTGCGATGAAGATGCCAGAAGCCAGAATACACATCTTTGTCTTTGAATTGTTCATCTCTTAACTTTCCTAATCCTCGAAGATGATGCGCCAGTTGCTCATTTCCCTGGGAAGCATTGAGGAGTCACTTTAAGGTGATTATCTTTTTATCTTCAGGCTCACTGAATCATTGAATCCTTGCTCTGCTTCCAGGCCTACAAGACTATTATGCCTGAGATTTTGACTATATAATAATAGATTCAAGATATCCAGGGTTTAGTTATAATTTATATGTCATTCATTTAACTAAGAAGCGTAGAATTTTATACTGACTTTCAGTTTTCATTCTGTCATATTAGGCTTGTCAAATTTGGGAAAACTATTACTTAGGTTTCACCTAGAACCATTTAGTTTGATTTGAAAAACTGATGTATTCAAACCAATTATGACACATATTTTTCCCCCTATTTTTCATTCCCGTAGCTCAGACCTACATTCAAGGTGCCAGTAATCTTGGAGGAATTTTATTAGTCTATTAAATGGAAGGAATAAGAATATGATAATAGAATATTTTTAGTTACTATTTGGTAGCTTAAAAATATGGTTGGTTGGGTTTATTTTACTTATTCAAAGATTAAGCTGAAAGAATAGCTCTATTATTTTTTTACACTGATAGTGGTCAACCACTGAGCCGTGCTTGAACTTTATAAAGTGATTAGTTGAAATAGGCAAAATCATTCCTAATTCTGAATTGGATGTTTAGGACAATTAGTAGAGCAATGCCTGTGATTTATGATGATCCTGACAATTATGGTTCACTGTTTTTTTCCTCATTCCAGTGTTAAAATACTTAAAATCTTAATGTTGTTGACACACAAACTTTAACCATTTATTCATTTTTGTGGCATATTTTTAAATTAAAGTAACTATATGGTGGCTGCTGAAATTTAAAGGAAATGTAGAAGCATGATTAAATGGTTGAAGAAGTAATTGCTGGCTGAAAAATAAATCAGTATGTAACTTTGCTAAAAACTGATAAAATTGGGGAGAATGGAAATTAGCTTGCTGGTAAAAAAATACTATTTATTTAGTGATTAGACTCATTCATTTGTGACCAGTTTGCTTTTGGACATTTCATTTAGAGATGGAAGCAAAATTTTAACATTCCTAAAATATTACCAGATAATATGAAGACAAAAATTAGTCTAAAAATTAAAAGCCTGATAATAATAAAAATTCAAAAAGCCCAGAAAGAGTGCTAAAATATCTCAAGATTTTTCTGAAATTATCATTTCCTTAGCCTAATTATATTAAGTGTGTTTGATAAATAAAGAAAAATGCTCAGAGGCTTGCACAGATTTATCCTTCATTAGCCCCATGGTGCACCAGCATTGTTATCCCCTTACTCCACCTGAAACACCCACGGATTATATCTACCTATGAACACTGAAATTGAAGATCTCAGGAATTTCTAAGAATTCTAAATACCAGACTTTGGAACTGGGTAGACATCGATAAAAATGACAAGGACTTGATGATGAGAGTTTTAAACAAACTGGTTTTCCCACATATTGAGTAATAAAGTGGAAGGGAACACCTTGGTTACACTATAAGGAAGCAAAGTCTTGCACGGAGGTGAAAAGTATTGAGTACAAACAACAAGCCTGGGTGGAAGTTACTTGCTATCTAAAGGCTCTCTCCTGGTTGATATGTCAGAATTTTGACATATGCTATAATTTTTCTAAAGAAATCAGAAATAAAGAAATCTGTTTTCACATGAAGTCTCTTGCTTTTTGTATGTTGACATGTTAACTACCTAAAACATGCCTGCTAATGCCAGTGATACTGCTCTACGGATCTGCATTCTCATCTTAGAAGGAATATGTCATTTGGAGTCCGATGGGACAGCCGTTGTAAGCACCACTTGTATCAAGAAGGGAACCTAATGGTGTGTTTTTAACTCTCCACCAAAAGTGAATGGAGTGCATTCCAACTGATTTGGAACTGATTTGGAGAAGACCACGGACAAGGACTGTTCTGTTGATCATTTCAAAGGAAGAAGGCAAACAGGAAAGACAGATTAGACTGTCATAGGAATGTGGAATGTGTTTCCCAGATGCATAGAAACCACAGTCAGAGGCCAGCATTCTTTATAATCACCTGCAGCCAGCATCTCATTATGTTAATGAACAGAGATATTTTCTGAAGTATATATGTAGAACTTGCCTTAAACAGGTTAATAACCCCCCACCCACATCTAAACTCTTGTCTTTTCCCCCCTATCCTTGAAAATACACACATTTACAAATTTGGTTGTTTTGTAGAGTCTCCAAACACTTTTTTTTCTGATGTGCTAATATATAAGTTTTGCAAAGTGTTTTTTTTTTTAACTTATACAAAAATTTGATTAATGTAGATTCAGAATGTCTCATGATTGCTCTGGCAGCACATAAACTAAAATCAGAATGTCTCCATTATACAAATATGCTGGTTATAGCTATAATCTAAGAATCTTTTTACATCACAAGGCAAGAATTCAGCCATTCCAGCTTTACTTTGTGTCCATTTGTGAAAGGAACATAAATCTCGGGGAATCAAAGAGATGAAAGGTTCTGAGAAAGGGGTTGGAGGTGTAATGGCCCACGTTTTACCCAGTGGAGGCAGAGTCAGGAGAAAAGGTTGAAGTTGGGACAATGCATATGCTAATGGGATAAGTAACTTTTTTGAAAAAGTAGACTTTACCCAACACAATCCTGTTGGAGGTCATATGGTATGTATCAGTGTAACTGAGCAAGTGCTTCTCAATATTCCTTTATCCTCTTTAATGTTACCTGTGCTGCTGGACTAACGTCTCATTACACCTGTGTATAAAATACATGCCAGATTTCACTTGTTGATTTGAATGAATGTACATTGTTTAAATAGTGGAGTCAGGGAGTACACAACTAAGGTCCATTTCAGTGTGATCTGTCTGTCTCAGTGTTTTAGCAGATTAAAAGCTTTCTGGGGAAATTGCTTCATTCAAGTGTTTTCATCAGAATTTGGATGTAATTTTGTTTTCACCAAATGGCAATAAGAACTTTATTGACAACTGCATTTACTTTCCATCTTATATCAGTTAATCCCTTCATAAATATCAATCCAAATGAGCTAAGTTACTCAGCAATGAGGTAATGAAGAAACGATTCATTAAATGGCAGAGGCACAGCTGGTAATAGATTAGGTGCTGTAGAAGATAAAAACACACACTCATGTACCCACACACCTAACAAAAACTAAAAGATAACTCTGGCTTCAAGGATTTCAAAATATAATTTGTACGTAAAGAGATAACTTCAAGAAACATCTAGAGACTAGTGAAAGATAAAATAAAATCAATTAAATAATAGAATGCATGTTGTGGACTGGAATTGCTTTCTGAATTTTGAGGCTCTAAGAAAAATCATAGGCTGTGTTAATCAGAGGAAGTATCGTAAAAGAGATGGAAAGTGAGCTGTGCCTTGAAAAAAGGTGAAAAATTTAGATTGCAGGAAAGAGATTACAGGGGATTTGGGACTGTTAATGCTAGGTTGGGAAAGTGTGCAAGGCAGTAGGGAGAAGAGGTGCTTTGTTCTGAGTCGCTATATGAGTTATAATAAGAGATGAAGCAAAACAGATAGATCAGTCAATATCCCAGGACCCAATTCAGCAGGTGATGTTGCATCAAGCCTTCGTGTTTCCTTCCTTGGTCTCTTCCGATCTGTAACTGTTTCTCAGTCTTCTCTTGTTATTCATGACCTTGGCATTTTAAAGGGTCACAGCCAGTTTGAATTTCTCCTAGAAAAGTTTTATAATAAGGAATTTTACTTGTAATGTACCAGGGAAAAAATCATGATCATTTTTAAAACATCGTTCATTTCAAAATGCTACCAAATTTTATGATTTGAAGAGAGGTGGATAATATTTTCTAATGTGTGGCTTAATGCCCTCAAATGTGTAAAGTGAAAATTCTTATCTCTGTGTTCCTTCTGTTTCTGAAGGAATATGAACTCTCTCAGGACTTATGAGTGATTTGTCTGTTTATTGGTTGCTTGCTGGATTGTAGAGACAGTGAGTCTTGTATAGCGAGGGTCTGATCATACAAGGAAAAGTAACTGGTGAAAGAGAGACGGACAGAGAGAAGAGAGAGAGGAGTCTAAGCCAAGAAGACTGAACCCAGAAGAACTCCAGGTACAAGGGACTGACTGAAAGGCCCCTTCTGGGTGGCCTGGGGGTGCAAATGGAGCTTGGCAGAGTGGTTCCTTGACGCTTGCTTCCATTCTTCTTTTCCTGCATTCCTCTCTTCCTTCTGATCCTGGGTCCAGGGACCATAATGTTTCTTCTTCTCAGCTCCTGGCACACTGCTCCATACAACCAGCCTCCCTCCTTTGTTCTGTTGTTTGCTGTTTGTTCATAACACCTATTTCTGTTCCCTCTCCACATAGGGACCCATTCTAATGAGTCTGTTGTGCATACTCGAAATATATCTTTTAAAGCTAAATAATGTTGTGTGCATTCATTTAAAAATACTCATATGTTATGAGATAGTCAGGATCCCTTCACTCATCCAAACCATAATAGGAGATGAGGGTTTACAGGCAGAGAATTAGTTTGGTAAGTGATCTCAAGGAAAAATGATGAAGGATGCGTTATGAAGTATATTATTAGGATGGTTGCCCTTGTGGGGAAGTGGAGCTTGATCTCAGTAGGAACCCTCTGAAGAGCCATGGAGAGGGTACCTCAGAACTGTCTGCCCCAAAGCTGGGCAAGGGAAGGATTTATCTAACTGCTGCTTTACACCATTGGTCAAACTTTGCCCTCTGCTGTATTTGCACACACATATAAAACTGAATAGGCTTCTATTGGGTTTCCCTGGTGGCTCAGACAGTAAAGAATCTGCCTACAACACAGGAGGACTGGGTTGGACCATAAAGAAGACTGAGCATCGAAGAACTGATGCTTTCAAACTGAATTGTGGTGCTGCAGAAGACTCTTGAGAGTCCCTTGGACAGCAAGGAGATCAAACCAGTCAGTCCTAAAGGAAATCAACCCTGAATATTCATTGGAAGGACTGATGCTGGAGCTGAAGCTCCAGTACTTTGGCCACCTGATGCAAAGGGCTAATTCACTGGAAAAGACCCCGGTGCTGGGAAAGACTGAAGGCAGGAGGAGAAGTGCGTGACAGAGGATGAGATGATTAGATAGCTTCACTGACTCAATGAACGTAAGTTTGAGCAAACTCCTTGAGATAGTGAAGGACAGGGAAGCCTAGTGTACTGCAGTCCATGGGATCATAAAGATTTATACATAATTTAGTGACTGAAAAATGAAAACAGCTTTCTATAGACATCACATGTGATCCTCTAGGTCAGGAATGAAAGACAAGCAGTGCAGCTGAGGCAATATATGGGAATAAAAAATAGAAAAACATGTGAAGAGAGGCACAAAATATGTCTACACAAGAGATATTTATATTGTGTAAAATACATGTGGTCTTTCTTACTTTTTAAAACTGATATTTTTGTTAATTCACTATGTGTGCATTTCCATTCTTCTGTGTGTTGCACAGAATACTGTACCTTCAAGTTCCTACTTGTGANAGTAAATCAGTCCTGAGTGTTCATTAGAAGGACTGACATTGAAGCTGAAACTCCTGATGGAAAGAGCTGACTCATTTGAAAAGACCTTGATGCTGGGAAAGATTGAGGGCAGGAAGAGAAGGGGATGACAGAGGATGAGATGGTTGGATGGCATCACTGACTCAATGGACATGAGTTTGTTAAACTCTGGGAGCTGGTGATGGACAGGGAGGCCTGGTGTGCTGCATTTCATGGGGTTCCAAAGAGTTGGACATGACTGAGAAACTGAACTGAACTGAACTGATTTCCTTTAGGATGGACTGGTTGGAGCTCCTTCNTTGATGCTGGGAAAGATTGAGGGCAGGAAGAGAAGGGGATGACAGAGGATGAGACGGCTGGATGGCATCACTGACTCAATGGACATGAGTTTGTTAAACTCTGGGAGTTGGTGATGGACGGGGAGGCCTGGTGTGCTGCATTTCATGGGGTTCCAAAGAGCTGGACATGACTGAGAAACTGAAGTGAACTGAACTGATTTCCTGAGCTTTCTTTATAGTCCAACTTTCCCATCGGTACATGACTACTGGATAAATCGTAGCCTTAACTAAACGGATCATTGTTGACAAAGTAATATCTCTGCTTTTTAATATGTTGTCTAGGTTGCTCATAATTTTTCTTCCAAGGAGCAAGGGCCTTCTAATTTCATGGCTGCAGTCACCATCTGCATTGATTTTGGAACCCAAGAAAATAAAGTCTGTCAGTTTCCATTGCTTCCCAATCTGTTTACCATGAAGATGGGACCAGATGCCATGATCTTCATTTTTTGAATGTTGAGTTTTAAGCCAGCATTTTCGCTCTCCTGTTTCACTTCCATCAAGAGGCTCTTTATTCCTCTTCACTTTCTGCCATAGAGTGGTATCATCTGCGCATCTGTGGTTACTGAAATTTCTCACGACAGTCTTGATTCCAGCTTGTGCTTCATTTAGCCTGGCATTTCCCATGATGTACACTGCATAGAAGTTAAATAAGCAAAGTGACAATATACAGCTTTGATGTACTCCTTTCTAANCTCTCCTGTTTCACTTCCATCAAGAGGCTCTTTATTCCTCTTCACTTTCTGCCATAGAGTGGTATCATCTGCGCATCTGTGTTACTGAAATTTCTCACGGCAGTCTTGATTCCAGCTTGTGCTTCATTTAGCCTGGCATTTCCCATGATGTACACTGCATAGAAGTTAAATAAGCAGAGTGACAATATACAGCTTTGATGTACTCCTTTCCCAATTTGGAACAAGTCTGTTGTCCATGTCCATTTCTAACTGTTGCTTCCTGACCTGCATACAGATTTCTCAAGAGGCAGGTGAGGTGTCCTGGAACCCCATCTCTTGAAGAATTTTCCACAGTTTGTTGTGATCTACACAGTCAATGGCTTTGACATAATCAATAATGCAGAATTAGATGTTTTCCTGGAACTCTCTTGGTTTTTCTGTGATCCAGTGGATGTTGGCAATTTGACCTCTGGCTCCTCTGCCTTTTCTAAACCCAGCTTGAATGTCTGGAAGTTCAGAGTTCATGTACTGTTGAAGCCTGGCTTGGAGAATTTTGAGCATTACTTTACTAGAATGTGAGATGAATGCAATTGTTTGAGCATTCTTTGGCATTGCCTTTCTTTGGGATTAGAATGAAAACCCATCTTTTCCAGTCCTGTGGCCACTGCTGAGTTTTCAAAATTTGCTGGCATATTGAGTGCAGCACTTTCACAGCATCATCTTTTAGGATTTGAAATAGCTCAGCTGGAATTCCATCAACTCCACTAGCTTTGTTTGTAGTGATGCTTCCTAAGGTCCACTTGACTTCCTGAGGTCCACTGCAGATCATCGTGGTTATCTGGGTCATTAAGATCTTTTTTGTATAGTTTCTTGTATATTCTTTCCACTTCTTCTTAATATCTTCTGCTTCTGCTGCATCCATACGATTTCTATCCTTTATTGTACCCATCTTTGCATGAAATCTATGCAAAGATTTNAAAATTTGCTGGCATATTGAATGCAGCACTTTCACAGCATCATCTTTTAGGATTTGAAATAGCTCAGCTGGAATTCCATCAACTCCACTAGCTTTGTTCATAGTGATGCTTCCTAAGGTCCACTTGACTTCCTAAGGTCCACTGCAGACCATCGTGGTTATCTGGGTCATTAAGATCTTTTTTGTATATTTTTTTGTGTATTCTTTCCACTTCTTAATATCTTCTGCTTCTGCTACATCCATACCATTTCTATCCTTTATTGTACCCATTTTTGCATGAAATGTTCCCTATGTATCTCTAATTTTTTAGATAGTCAGATAGTTCATTGTTACTATGTCCACGCTGCTTCTGCACCCCAGCAGCTTTCATCTTCTATAGTATTGAAATTTCTTCTCTGATTATCCATGTTTCTTTTCTGTGCTCTTTGACAAAGCAAACTGTCTCATTAAGTTTTGAAATTTCAAGTGATGTCTTTTTTATTTGCTCATTGCTACATTTCTGTTTTTGTCTTTTGCTGAGCATTTTTCATCTTCCATTTGAGTCCCCAAGCACTCCCCTGGTTATTTTTCCCTTGTGGCATTGTTGCCTATGTCCTTTTTGATGGTTCTCTTTTTATTACCTATTTTTCACTGTGGAAAGTTTTTTTTTTTTCTTGACCATTTATTGTAGAAAGTTCATACTGGGGAAGCACCAAGGATAGCTGAAATCCTGGTTATGAGTAGTGTGTTTGTCCATTTTTATGTGTGTTGGTGTGTGTGTGTGTGTGTGTGTGTGTGAGGAGACAGAGAGACAGAGTGAGACAGAGAGATGTGATGCCGGTCTGGATCTCTTCACATTGCCAAATCTTTCTTCTTCTACCTCTACTGCTCCCAGCCTGCCCCCAGGCTGAGCTAGCCGCATTCTTCATTTTGTCAAGCATGCTAAGTTGCTTCAGTTGTGTCCTACTCTTTGTGACCCTATGGACCATAGCTTGTCAGGCTCCTCTGTCCATAGGATTCTCCAGGCAAGAATACTGGAGTAGGTTGCATTTGCTTCTCCAAAGGAAATTCCCGACCCAGGGTTTGAACCCATGTCTCCTGCATTGCAGACAGATTGTTTACCATCTGGGCCATTAGGGAAGCCTGTTTTTCAAGACTTTGTGCCAGATGGAGTCAAATGAAATACTGGTTCTACTCCCATAAATCTGTTCCAAATTGCAAATAAGTTACTGGTTTTTGTTTGCCTTGTATTGTTTTAAACAGGGTATGTCACTCTCTTAGATTTGTATTTGGCCATCTTTTTTATCCCTGCTATCTGTAGCCTCAGACATCCTGGATCCTGATCTTCCCACACCCTTCTCTGAACTTCAGTGCTTTTGTTAGAGCCTCCTCCTAGTTTGTGATCCAGAGCTTCAGGCATCTCAGTTTCACTGAGGACAGTGTATTTTATTCTATTCTTCCCCTTACTGCTTTAAGATGAGTTGCCAGAGCATGGTGGACTACAGTCCATGGGGTGGCACAGAGTTGGATACACCTGAAGAGACTGAGCAGCAGCAGCAGCCAGCGAAGAATGGAGAAATCTAAGTTTGCCTCATTTTAAAATCATATTTCTACTTACAATTTTTGCCTGTTTTAAAAAATAGTTTCCAGATATGAAGATATTTTCTTTAGTTACCCCTTAAGCATATATGGGACTTCCCTGGTGGCTCAGATGAAAGAATCTGCCTGCAATGTGGGATACCGGGTTTGATCCCTGGGTTAGGAAGATCCCCTGGAGAAGGGAATGGCTACTCACTCTAGCATTCTTGCCTGAAGAATTCCATGGAGAGAGGGCCCTGGCAGGGTACAGTCCATGGGGTTGCAAAGAGTCAGACATGACTGAGTGACTAACATTTCACTTCAGTGGGAAATAAAACATGCTATAGTAAAGTAATGAGATAGCATTATATTGATTATATTAGATACATATGATCATAACCTATATTTCATAATAGTGTTCTAATTGAACTAACCTCTTAAAAACCATCTGTCAGAGAAGGGGATGAAAGAGGATGGGTGGCATCACTGGCTCGATGAACATGAGTTTGAGTAAGCTCCGGGAGTTGGTGATGGACATGGAAGCCTGGCGTGCTGCAGTCCATGGGGTTGAAAACAGTCAGACACAACTGAGCGACTGAACTGACCGAACTGAATTGAACTAACCTCTTAAAAACCAGCTTTTCTGCAAGTTCCTACATTTATATTTTCTTCACATGTCTTTTCTCTGCAAAAGTTCATTCTTGAATAACTTTTTTCTGTTTTTTTCTTGGGTTTTTCCTCAAGGGACATCTTGGATGTTAAATTCCCAGTGGGCAGGGACTGTATCTACGTTGTACCTTGCCTGACGCTGTTTTAATAAATGTTTTGTGATGGTAATGCTCTGTTGCCTTCTGTTCCTCCTCTTTGTTTCATTTTTTCCTCTTTTTCTTTTTTTTTAATACCCACATGTAGTCTTTGCTAGACTTCTGGGCTGTTCTACCTCAGTGTGCTGATGGCTATCGAATTTTTCTAAAGTGATTGGTTCTATTTTCATGGTGGAAAAGGTTAGCAATTCATTTGATGCATTTTCAAAGAGCATCTCTTTGGCTGCCTGGAGTAATCTGGAGAAGTATGAAAGTTCCAGTATCATACAAATCTCTTAATTTGAACACTTGCCATGATCATATTATTCTGAGGGCAAATGGACTACTTTCCTCCTGGTGTCCTTTGTGAAGACAGGAGCCTTGGAGCTATCTGGGGCAGAGAGCTGCCTCATTTATAATTTAAATCCTGGAAAGTACAATCCCATCCATGGTACTATTCAAATGAAAAATAAAGAATGCCACTAGACAGCACAAATAATCAATTGTTATCAACCGTGAAACTCTAAAGGGGTGAAGAGGAGGACAGTAAGTAAAACCTAATTAAAAATATATGTGTAAACTGTTCCATGAAAGTCATTTTTTATTACAAAAGCAATAACACCTTTCCATCAACTTTGTACAACAATTTTAATAACCTTTAGTGATTGTTAGTAAATCATATTGACCCCTGAGGTCCCTGGATGGCAAGAAATAAACATGTACAGATTAACCATGTTGCTACTCTTCAGCTCTGTTATGCAAACAATTATATGCAAGGTCAGCTCAGGGCACCACTGATATTGTCTGCCAACCAATTTATTCCTAAGACTCTTGACCCCATTTTAATGTGTGCATTCAAAAGAACATTCCATGTGGTGTTGCTAGCTGCAGCCACTCAAAATTGGAAAGTTGGCCTTTTTTTTTTTCCACAACAAGGGGTTGGAAATTCTGTTAGAAACTCATTTAATTCAACTGAAAGTTCATGCATCATTTTAAAACTTCTGATTCAACCAGAATACTTTTATTTGTCATGAACTGCAATGTATCAGACCTGGTATGAAACTGCATGAAAGAGCTAACATTGGAACTAAATTTTAAAAAAATTTATAGTGACCTCAACTGACTTCTCGATTGCTTTCTACTGTTTATTTATTTATTTATTTTCAACAATGTAACTTTTGTCAGATTTCAAGTCTGTTGATAGCTCTAAGTATTATTTAATGCAAAAGCTTAATCTTTTCATTTCAAAACACATCCTTTTCAATGGACATGGAATATTTTGGAACTGACTGGATAGAACAAAAATCAGCAAATTCATACGGTAGTTCGAGTTATGGATTCTTTATTCAGGAAGCAGGAAATGACCTGAAAGGTGAATATAAAGAAGAGAGAATGAATCACAGGAAAAAAAAATTAATCTAATGTACTTTAAAACCAATTATATTTTTAATACCACCTATCCTCACTGGGCCCTCAAGAGGCATACACATATTGCTGGAGCTGTCATTAGGATTTCAGGAATGATTTTAAATCTTTCTGTGGCAGATATTTCCAACCATTTGTAAATTTAATTATCAAGTTATCAAGCACCCAGATTTGATTAACATGTTTGCAAACATGATTATGTACCAGCAGCAGCATCTTTACTTCCTTCTTCAGATACCCTTTAATCTCTTCACAGTGCAAAGCTTGTCTGGGCTCAGCTTAAGAATCTGTACTGGAAGCCACAGATGCAATATCTGTATATCACAGTATGAGAAAAGGCAAGGTTTGTTCTCAATTCCCTTTGCTGTTATTTTCTTCCTTTGTAAATTATTGACGGTAACACATTCTCTCAACTTATATTTTATATGAGTCTCAAATGGTGTCATAAATAGTATATGCAGAGACAGACATTCTTGTATTAGCCAAAAAAGTGATGCTGCTACTCAAGTTCTGTTTAATGAATTTCTAAAGCTCCTTGTTAATTCTATTTCATGGTAGCTTTGCATTTTTATGGAATTTTGTATGCACAAGTTGTAATTGCTAATATCTGAAGTTAATATAAGTAAACTAGAAAGCTCAGTGGTGCTCTATGCTTTATGATTCATTCATATAAAGATAGGATAATCTACATTTTGTGTGTTTTCCTTGTATACTGTTACTGGCACATTCATATTAATTAATGTCAGATACTGAGTTTTTTGTCCATTAATTTATTTTTGTACAATAGTTATTTGTAATATAATTCTTAATTCATTTTATTAGTTACAAGGTTTCTAAAGATTCATATAACCAAGAATATTGTACCACATATCTTAACCAATTTTAGTGTGTTCAACAATTTTTGTTTTCTCAAACAGGGAAGCTAGATTTATCTCCCTTTCCAGATAGTTCCTGGGTATCCCACTGGGCTCTAACCTGCTACCAGGGGTGGTTGATGGACCTCCATGGACTACCTAGGAAGTGGAAGGTATGAGATGCAGATGCTTTTCAGTGGTAGGCTCTCTATTAAGAGGACAGCTTAGATCAAAAAGAAGTTCCAAGGGAACTGTTAACAGGGCCGTTTCCTTCTGTCACTGGTCCCTAAGCACTTTGAAAGGAACTTAATGAAGACATAGATAGTTTAATTCTCTGCCCCGACCCCCACCAAAGTCTTGAGATCACGATGCAAGGAGTAGGGAGAAGTGGGTGATAAGAGTGAATCTCTTAGTGTCTGTAGGGGAGGGATTTTGAAGGCATTGCTGACAATCCTTTGATGTGTTGCCGGGGGTACGGTAAGATGTAGTGTGTGGCTGNAGGGAGAAGTGGGTGATAAGAGTGAATCTCTTAGTGTCTGTAGGGGAGGGATTTTGAAGGCATTGCTGACAATCCTTTGATGTGTTGCCGGGGGTAAGGTAAGATGTAGTGTGTGGCTGAGGATACTAGAAACTCATGTATACGGCTGTGTCTCTGAATAATGTAACCTAGATCTCCTTTCTCATGTCGAAAAAAAAAAATGTCTGCTCCTCCAATCTCACTCTGTAATTACATTCAGTTCAATTTAATTGACAAATATTTATTAGCAGATAAAGTTTAGGAAGAAGCTAGCAGCACAAAAGAAAGCAAAGCAAGTCTATAGTTTTTCTGGAACGAAAGTCCCTAGAAAAGTCACAGGGAAAGAGAGAACCTAAAAAACTTTGTTGAAAATTTCTACACAGAAAGTGGCCATTGGGTTTTACCTTCCCTAAGAAATCACTTTAGCACCTTGTTGAATATGGCTTCCCCTAGCTCCTGCTTGCTCAATCTCCCCGAAACCACCAAAAAAGAAAAATCAAACTATGAGTCTCAGGAAAGACTAAATCCAAAAGTTGGAATTTCCACCAGGATTTTACTTAGGGATGTAATGTTGGTCTTATTTTCTGACATTTGTTTTACTGAACAAACCTTTGCCCTTGTTTTGAATTTGCCAACGATGCTGTCATCTGGATCAGTAACCCTCCTTGGTTTACAGCTAGCAAGAAGTCTTTTCCTATTTTGCTGGAACTATTCTCTGTCAGTTCAGTTCAGTCACTCACTTGTGTCCAACTCTTTGTGACACCAGGGACTGCAGCACACCAGGCTTTTCTGCCAATCACCAACTTCTGGAGCTTGCTCAAACTCGTGTCCATTGAGTCAGTGATGCCATCCAACCATCTCATTCTCTGTTGTTCCCTTCTCCTCCTGCCTTCAATCTTTCCCCTGGGAAAGATTTCATGAAAGTAGAAAGTGAAAGAAAAAGTTGGCTTAAAGCTCAACATTCAGAAAATGAAGATCATGGCATCCAGTCCCATCACTTCATGGGAAATAGATGGGGAAACAGTGAAAACAGTGTCAGACTATTTTTTTGGGCTCCACAATCACTGCAGATGGTGACTGCAGCCATGAAATTAAAAGACGCTTACTCCTTGGAAGAAAAGTTATGACCAACCTAGATAGTATATTCAAAAGCAGAGATATTACTTTGCCGACTAAGGTCCGTCTAGTCAAGGCTATGCTTTTTCCAGTAGTCATGTATGGATGTGAAAGTTGGACTGTGAAGAAGGCTGAGCGCCAAAGAATTGATGCTTTTGAACTGTGGTGTTGGAGAAGACTCTTGAGAGTCCCTTGGACTGCAAGGAGATCCAACCAGTCCATTCTGAAGGAGATCAGCCCTGGGATTTCTTTGTAAGGAATGATGGTAAAGCTGAAACTCTAGCACTTTGGCCACCTCATGCAGAGTTGACTCATTGGAAAAGACTCTTATGCTGGGAAGGATCGGGGGCAGGAGGCAAAGGGGACGACAGAGGCTGGATGGCATAACGGATTCGATGGTCCTGAGTCTGGGTGAACTCCGAAAGTTGGTGATGGACAGGGAGGCCTGGCGTGCTGCGATTCATGGGGTCGCAAAGAGTCGGACATGACTGAGTGACTGAACTGAACTGAACTGATAGTCACCCCCTGCAGAGACTTTGGAGCCCAAGAAAATAAAGTCTGTCACTGTTTCCATTGTTTTCACGTCTATTTGCCTTGGAGTGATGGGACTGGATGCCATGATCTTCGATTCTTTAATGTTGAGTTTTAAGCCAACTTTTCCCCTCTCCTCTTTCACTTTCATCAAAAGGCCCTTTAGTTCTTCTTTGCTTTCTGCCATAAGGGTGGTGTCATCTGCATATCTGAGGTTATTGACATTTCTCCCCAAAATCTTGATTCCAGCTTGTGCTTCATCCAGCCTGGCATTTTGGATGACGTACTCTGCATGGAAGTTAAATAAGCAGGGTGACAACATACAGTTTTGATGTACTCTTTTCCTGATTTGGAACAAGTCTGTTGTTCCATGTCTGGTTCAAAGTGTTGCTTCTTGACCTGCATACAGATTTCTCAGGAAGCAGGTGAGATGGTCTGGTATTCCCATCTCTTGAAGAATTTTCCACAGTTTGTTGTGCTTTACACAGTGAAATGCTTTGGCGTAATCAATAAAGCAGAATTAGATGTTTTTCTGGAACTCTCTTGATTTTTCCATGATCCACCGGATATTGGCCATTTGATCTCTGGTTCCTCTGTCTTTTCTAAATCCACCTGAACATGGAAGTTCATGGTTCATATATTGCTGAAACCTGGCTTGGAGAATGTTGAGCATTACTTTCCTAGAATGTGAAATGAGTGCAATTGTGTGGTAGTTTGAACATTCTTTGGCATTACCTTTCTTTGGGATTGGTATGAAAATTGACCTTTTCCAGTCCTCTGGCCACTGCTGAATTTTTCAAGTTTGCTGGCCTATTGAGTGCAGCACTTTCACAGCTTTTAGGATTTGAAATAGATCAGCTGGAATTCCATCACCTCCATTAGCTTTGTTTGTAGTGATGCTTCCTAAGGTCCACTTGACTTGGCTTTCCAGGATGTCTGGCTCTAGGCGAGTGATCAGACCATCATGGTTACCTGGATCATGAAGATCTGTTTTGTATAGTTTTTCTGTGTATTCTTGCCACCTCTTAATATCTTCTGCTTCTGTTAAGTCCATACTACTTCTGTCCTTTATTGTGCCCATCTTTGCATGAAATGTTCCCTTGGTATCTCTAATTTTCTTGAAGAGATCTCTAGTCTTTCCCACTCTATTGTTTTCCTCTATTTGTTTGCACTGATCACTGAGGAAGGCTTTCTTATCTCTCCTTGCTACTCTTTGGAACTCTCCATTGAAATGGGTATATCTTTCCTTTTCTCTTTTGCCTTTAGCTTCTTTTCTTTTCTCAGCTATTTGTAAGGCCTCTTCAGACAATTGTTTTGCCTTTTTGCATTTCTTTTTCTTGGGGATGCTCTTGATCACTGCCTCACGTACAATTTCATGAACCTCCATCCATAGTTCTTCATGCATTCTATCAGATCTAATCCCTTGAATCTATTTCTCACTTCCACTGTATAATCATAAGGGACTTGATTTAGGTTGTACCTCAATGGTCTAGTGGTTTTCTCTACTTCAATTTAAGTCTGAGTTTTGGAATAAGGAGTTCATTATCTGAACCACAGTCAGCTTCTGGTTGTTTTTGCTGATTGTATAGAACTTTTCCATCTTTGGTTGCAAATAATATCAATCTGATTTTGGTATTGACCATCTGGTGATGTCCATGTGTATAGTCTTCTCTTGTGTTGTTGGAAGAGGGTGTTTGCTATGACCAGTGTGTTCTCTTGGCAAAACTCTATTAGCCTTTGCCTTGCTTCATTTTGTTCTCCTAGGCCAAATTTGCCTGTTACTCCAGGTATCTCTTGACTTCCTACTTTTGCATTCCAGTCCCCTATGACCTTTGAATTTTTGTGTTACAAGGTCTTGTATGTCTTCACCTATCCATTCAATTTTAGCTTCTTCAGCATTACTGGTTGGGGCAAAGCCTTGGATTACTGTGATATTGAATGGTTTGCCTTGGAAACGAACAGAGATCATTCTGTCATTTTTGATATTGCACCAAGAACTACATTTCAGACATTTTAGTTGACTTTGAGGGCTGCTCCATTTCTTCTATGGGATTCTTGCCCTCAGAAGTAGATAAAATGATCATCTGAATTCAATTCTCCCATTCTGTCCATTTAATTTCACTGAATCTTAAACTGTCAGCGTTCTCGCTTGCCATCTCCTGTTTGACCACTTCTAATTTAGCGTGATTCATGGAGCTAACATTCCAGGTTCTTATGCAATATTGTTCTTTACAGCATTGGACTTTACTTCCATCAACAGTCACTTCCANTTCTTTCTGGTCAAACATGAACCATTGGGATTCTCTGGATTGACTGCTCAGGCTCCCAGTGTTTCTAGGGCAAGGCAGAACATACAGGCAATCCTTTCTTCCTAGCACAGAGTTGTTGCTATTTCTTCTTTGGGATGAGCAGTAATTCACTCTTTCCCCTGAACTGAACATGTCAGACCAGTATGCTGCAGTGATAGAGATGAATCAAAAGATTTTTCTATTTCATCATAGAAAATTTCTTGCCTCTCAGCCCCCTTTAATGCACCCTGCAGTAATCACCCACTGCTTCCCCTGGTTCTTTCTTTTGTCTCTATGTCACAGAACCCTTGTGAGTTCCATCAGGTGGGAAACAACTCAATTATTTTTGTGGATGGCTTCTATGTTTCTCTTCTGTTTCCTACTGATTCTGTTATCTTCATTCATTCTTTTCCTTTTATGTCTAGACAAGGAAGCCATTTACAGTTATTTATGGTCTCAAATTTTCCTGCTGGTCTTCTATTACTCTTTTCCTGTTACACATTTTGATTATTTCATTCCTCTGTTTGAAGTTCATCANTTATCTTCATTCATTCTTTTCCTTTTATGTCTAGACAAGGAAGCCATTTACAGTTATTTATGGTCTCAAATTTTCCTGCTGGTCTTCTATTACTCTTTTCCTGTTACACATTTTGATTATTTCATTCCTCTGTTTGAAGCTCATCAGAGGCACCCCCAATGTTCTTGGGGAAAAACTCAAAATCCTCATCATAGCCAACAAGGTCCTGCAGGATCTGGCTTGTGTGTTCCTCTCTGACTGCCTCCCTCATCATCCTTTTCATTCATTCCACTGGACAAGCTTCATGCTTCTGGCCTTTTGTCTTTCCTGTTCTGGCTTTCCCAGCTCCTCTGTGATCAGCTGATTCTATCTTATCCTCAGTGAAAAAGGTTTCCCTGGCTCTCCTAAGAAAGGTGTGTTTTGGTTGCAGGTTCCCACATCTCCCTGATCACATCCTTTTAAAGAATAACAACTACTTGTGTTTTCTTTATCTGTGTGTCTCCCCTATCAGGACGTGCTGATAGGAGAGGACTTTTGTCTTCACTATTGCTCTATCCTAGCACTTCCTGTAGTGACTGATGCTATGGCAAATCTTCTATATGAGTGATTAAATCTTTACAGCACTGTTACATTTCACTAAGTATAACCTTTACCAGGATGGAGAAGGCAATGGCACCCCACTCCAGTACTCTTGCCTGTAAAATCCCATGGATGGAGGAGCCTGGTGGTCTGTAGTCCATGGGGTCGCTAAGAGTTGGACATGACTGAGAGACTTCACTTTCACTTTTCACTTTCATGCATTGGAGAAGGAAATGGCAACCCACTCCAGTGTTCTTGCCTGGAGAATCCTAGGGATGGGGGAGCCTGGTGGGCTGCCATCTATGGGGTCGCACAGAGTTGGACACAACTGAGGTGACTTAGCAGCAGCAGCAGCAGCAACCTTCATCAGGAAGACCTAGTTCGACCCTCTGGGATCTTACAGAACACATTGAATCTGCCTTTTACTTGACAATCAATTAAATATTATAAAATTCTTTTGGTCTCTTTGTGCCTTCTTTTTCATAGACTTAATATTTTCAGTTATTATCTCAATTGTCAAATATCTTCAGTTATCTCAACTGTCATTCAGGTAAAACGTGTTTACGACCTTTCAACACTGTTCACTCTGTATTGGATTTATGTTAATATCATAAAAATTTTCCCACTTGACATTCAGTCCATCACCGTAGCTAGGCCACCCATTTCAATATCCTCAAAAGGACGAAGGAGTAAATGGCTGCAGTAAAGGAGGACCAAGTCTCCCCAGACATACTTTTGGGTTAATTCCTATAGCCATATCCTTAATCAGAAACATATTTACTGTGTTCAGTGGGTTAAGAAGAAAATGCAAGAAGCTCTTTTCCCTCCCCTATGGCCACTTCTGTTTCTTTTGGCCATACCATGGAGCGTATGGGGTTTTAGTTCCCCAACCANAATCAGAAACATATTTACTGTGTTCAGTGGGTTAAGAAGAAAATGCAAGAAGCTCTTTTCCCTCCCCTATGGCCACTTCTGTTTCTTTTGGCCATACCATGGAGCATATGGGGTTTTAGTTCCCCAACCAGGGATCGTACCCACACCTCCTGCATTGAAGGGCTGAGTCATAACCACTGGGTCACCAGGGAAGTCTTCTTGGAACCACTTCTAATCACCCTCTTTAAGCCTTCTCACAATGGAGGGGAGATTTTCAGTCTGCCTGTTCAGCTCTAAGACATTATTTAGTCTGCACTTATTAGTAGATTTAGCCTTCGTACTTTGAAAAGCACAAAGTTCATCCTCTTGAACTCTTTTTTCCTACCCATGTAGATGCCTCTTTTACATCTCTGAGGCCTTGCTACTTTTCTCTTCTCTCTGGCTGCAGGTGGCTGTATTAGTTGACAGATACGTTCTTGGGACCCAGTGAACTATCACTTTATGTTGGATGGAGAAATAGATGGTTCCTTGTCAATCCCAGTCCCTTTGACCCTTCTCCTGACCTCTGCATTTGAGTGGAGAACACTGCATGACCATTAATAGCCTCTCAAACAAAAATAGCCCATTAGTTCAGTGTGCTAAAATCTTTTTTTCTTGTTAATTGGATTATTTTATACAAAACGTTACTGATATTCTAGTCATATATGATTTTCAAATTTTATTATGTCTTTAACAATTTGCTCAACAGAATAGAATTTGCTGCAAAAACTTGTTAGGCCATTAAATTCACTTGGTATACTACCATTTCTAGCACTTATCTTTATACCAAATATTTGGCTAAATCAGATTTGTCATGTGAAGACCATTCCTCATGTCTATTTATCTTCAGCCTAGACCAAAGTCTTTATATTGAATAAACCATCCAGGATGGTCTTAATCATTTCAGTATTGTTTAACCTTCTTTCAAATCCATAATACATAGACTATATCGAATACACTATGCAATAATTCCTTAGCTATTTGGAATTAATTTGAGAGTCTGTAAGTGTGTCCTCATGTCTTTTCTGATAAGATGTTTACATGTGTGACTGCCTCGTGTCCTTTAAATATGATACAGCTGTCATCTTCTCAAAGAGTCCTAACTCTGACCACTCTATTTAAAATTATAACTCCAAATAGCCTCTCCTCTTATCCTGTTCTGTTTTTTTCTACAGTGCTCAACATCTAATGTTCTATTAAAATAATAATTTTTTTAAGTTTATCAATCATTTATTTGTCCTATCGTAGAAAGTAAGCTAAATCAGGGCAGAGGTTTGTGTCTGCTTTATTTAGGAAACATACTGAAAGGATCAGGCAATGCCTGGAATGTTTTTGGATATCAGTATATATCTATTAAATGAATTGAGTGAATATTAAGAATTATGAAGCTCAAATCTCTATCTCTTTAAATTAATATTTGTTTCTAAAATTCAGCCCCTAAAATCATCTACATATTTCTTAAGTGCTAAAAAATTTTCCATCCAAGGAGCTAGTAACTTCAATGGCCCTACATCTTTGTTTTGTCAAAATAAAATTTTAAATAGTAAGAAAATTTATTTCTGCTAGAATCTTCAAAGACTGTTTGGAAAAATGCTATGAAGTGAATTATTTCCTGCCATTCACATGTAGAAGCCCTAATACATAATGTAACTGTATCTGGAGAAAGTTTTTCAGGAGGAAATTATAGTTAAATGAGGTCATAAGGATGGGGATCTAATCCAGTACAATCTGTGGTCTTATAAAAAGAAGAAATGATTTTTTTTAAAACTTGCACTTCCCTAGGAAAGGCCAGGTAAGCACACAGCTTCTGCAAGCCAAGAAGAGAATTCTCACCAAAACTTGATCATTCTTAGAGTCCTGATCTTGGATTTCAGCCCTCAAACTGTGAGAAAATAAATTTTTGTTTTTTAAGCCACTCAGTTTATGGCATTTTGTTATGACCACCCAAGCTGACCAGAATTATGAATGATCTCTTTTCCTTGCTAAACCATTGGCTGGAATTAATTCCTTCAATATTCATATAAATCAAAGCCAATCTCATCTATAAGACTAAGATATTTCATTATCTCAGATGAACAGACCAATCATTTTATTAGACATTGTTTAGAAAAAATCTGATACATTTCCCTCAACAGCCTAAATTACAGAGCTAGGATTTCTCAAAGTAATATTTTGTATGAAGAGTGATTTAGATTCAGACACAATTATGTTAATCACTGATGTCTCTCTTTCATGTTATTGATGAAATTATTAGAATAGCTCAAGGATATTTCAGTGTTCATCAACTCATCATTAACACTGGCACAACAGATAAGAGTCATCTGTGTGGCCAGATTGTAGAAACTCAATATTTAATGTTTTATTTGATTTATTTATTATTATGTAGTATAGTATATGTATTTGTAAACATGTCTTTAAGTACTGCTGCTAAACTCTTAACAGGCAGAAATGGTCTCATAAAATGTGATTTCAAAGTGTATAAAACAAAGAGCATCTTATCACTGCTCTTTTAAAACCTTTTATTGAAACAACTTGGTAAACAATTCAGAGACTTCGGAAAAATAGAAGCACCCAATGTTTTTGCGAAAAATTAGAGCTGTGGTTTTAAAATTTCCACCATAGTTTGCTATATAATAAGAAATTGGATATATAAAGGATATTGAAAACAAAAGTGACAGTGTTAGTCACTCAGTCATGTCTGACTCTTTGCAACCCCATGAAACTGTAGCCTGCCAGGTTCCACTGTCTATGGAATTCTCCAGGCAAGAATACTGGAGTGGATTGCCATTTCCTTCTCCAGGGTATCTTCCTGACCCAGGGATCACACCTGGGTCTCCTTAACTGCAGGCAGATTTTTTATTTTCTGAGCCACCAGGGAAGCCTGCAAAGGATATTAGGTTATCCCAAAGAGATTAGCATTATCCTTAAAATTTAACATTCTCCTTTAGGCTGAAAGCATACTTTATTTTAAAGATTAGAATATATTGGTCAGCAGATTAACTTATTTAGCTATTCAAAGATACATTTTGCAGGTAAAATTTTTCGGTTGGTTTAGTGACATTCTGTGTTGAAAATACAAAGTAATAACTATAAGTCCTAGTGATACTTTAGTTCTTTGAATGGAAGGGGCAGTTGGATTAAACAAATCTAAAGCATTTTCAGGTTCACCTGATCTTGTTTTATGCTATATAGTGTAGAACTTTGAGGTCACAATGACTCACTAGTAATGAAGTGTGAGAAAGTTAAACTATATGTTTTGTATAATATATTGAACAACATAGAAGTCAGGGGGTGCCAATCCTTTATACAGCTGAAAGTCTGATTATAACTTTACAGCTAGCCCTTTATATCCATGGTTCCTTTATATCTGTGGTTCGACATTCACAGATTCAACCAATTGTGAATCATGTGGTACTGTAGTATTTATTAATTGAAAAAAAGTCTGCTTATAAGTGGACCCACACAGTTAAAACTCATGTTATTCAAGAATCAACTGTACAGATACTCTGTATAAAGCACATGCTCTCTGGTTTGAAGTGAATGGTGGTCATAGTGTATTTATAATTAGAGAGAAAGCCAAATTAAAAATATCGTGAATGTTAAGATCTTATTTCAGTTAGAATATAAAATATATATAATGATATAGTATAAGTTGAATAAACTTCAAGGAGAGCTATAATTTCATTTCAGACATAGCTGACTGAAAAGGTGTGTGTGTGTGTATGTGTGTGTGTGTGTTGGGTTGATGTGCAAGCGTATATACTACAGTAAGTTCTCTTAGAGTGGCAGGATTTGGGGTACTTTGCATGTGTACATTATTTTACTTCTCAAATTTTGACCAATAAAAAGGTACTGCTCTCTCAGTATGATAAAGTTATTTCTCTGTTTTAAAACTTGCCTCTTAAATGTCTACAATAAAATGTAAATTTGCCTCTATTTTCATTTTAATCAACAAAGATTATCTTTCTCTGTAGTTTTACGCTAACAAAAGTAGCGTGTCTAGACTATTTCACCAGACTTTTACAAAAATGCCTTTGCTGAGTTATGATAAAATGATGTGCCCTCTGTTGATATGAGAATTGTCCTCCTGCCCACTTTATTTATGCCTTTAGTGAAAAAATGTAATTTTTTGATATTATCCATTGTAAGACTCTGTGTACTTTATGCAAGGAGTGTTGCCATAAATTCCTATATGAGAACAGTTGCAAAAACAGTTTTGACTCTGCAGATGAAAGTTTTATCCTTTTTCCTGTCAGGGAGGTAAAAATGATATAATAATGCTGGTTTCCCACTTAACTATCTACTGTAAAAATTAGTACTAAATTTATTGTCCCCAACTGTAATATTCTCAAATGTAATTATTAGAAAGAGTAGCTCTGCTACTTTTGAATGGACTGGATTTACTTTATTTTATTTGTTTTATTTTTTGCTATTTCTTTTTCAAAATTAAATTTTAAAAATTTAAACAATTTTTAAAGGTTACTTTCAATTTAAAGTTATTATGAAATATTGGCTATGTCCCTCATGTTGTACAATTCATCCCTAGCCTGTCTTACACCCCATAGTTTGTACCTCCAACTTCCCCACCCCTGTGTTCCACCCCACACACACTGGTAACTACTAATTTATTCTCAGTGTCAGTGAGTCTCTTTCTTTTATATTATATTCATTAGTTTGTTTTATATTCTAGATTCCATGTGTAAGTGATATCATACAATATTTCTCTTTCTCTGTCTTATTTCACTTATTATAATAAAATGAATTTATTTTAAACGGAAATGTTAGGTTGCACCATGTTTGAATATGTAAGTTATTTTACATACTTTCAGACATAGGGTAAAAAAATCTTACATTATAAAATTCCTAATTAATGAAAAGAACATGGAGAAACATTTCATTCATCCCTTTATTTATTCAGGTTCCAGGGCATGGTTATATGAGGATGCATCAGTGAAAAAAACAGGAAGGGTCTTTGCCCTCAGGAGGCTTACATTCTAGAGAGGGAACTCTCATAGTCAGCATGATGAATAAATAATGTTCCCTGCATTGGCAGGCAGGTTCTTTACCACTAGTGCCACCTGGAAAGCCCATATTAGAATATGAAATGTACTATAAAAATGACTAAAGTAAGGGAAGAAGTTTTAGATGTCATTGAAAATGTTTAAACTAAGGCAATGGCACTCCACTCCAGTACTCTTGCCTGGAAAATCCCATGGACGGAGGAGCCTGGTGGGCTGCAGTCCATGGGGTCGCTGAGGGTCGGACACCACTGAGCAACTTCACTTTCACTTTTCACTTTGATGCATTGGAGGAGATGGCACCCCACTCCAGTGTTCTTGCCTGGAGAATCCCAGGGACGGGGGAGCCTGGTGGGCTGCCGTCTATGGGGTCGCACAGAGTCAGACACTACTGAAACGACTCAGCAGCAGCAGCAGTAATAGATAAAATACTCTTATTTTCAAGAATTTCAGCTAATTTTGAATAAAATGGTCATATGATTAAATAAATGCTTTAGCTTTTCTTTAAATTGTATCAGTTTGTCATGTGGGTAATTGTTTTTGTTGAGCAACTATACATCAAGCCATGTATTAGGTTCTGGTGATAAAATGATAATAAGGTAGATATGGCCTCTTTTCTCATGGAGTTCAAACATGCAGCGAAAGAAACAGTCAGACACAGCTGTAGCATAACCTGTGAAAGAAGGTATGATAGGCAAGTGCAGGATGCTTTGGGAATGTGGAGACAGGTCCCTTGACCTTGATTTTGGAAACAGGAAAAGCTTCCTTTGAGGAAGCAATTCTACAATGAGAGGTAGTTATGTGTTGGCCAGGCCAATAGTGGAGATAGAGTTCNATGGATGGCTGTGTATAAGTGAAAGAGAATGTCCTTAAAGATGGATCTGCAAGGAACCAAAAAGTGAACTTATTATATGAGTCATCTTGGGTGGTTTGTCTCTTGCCTATAGGATAATACTGGACTCAGAGGGAGAGAATGCAACCTTGAGCTGGAGACAGAGGCCTGAACAGATGAAGAGTGACACAGAGATCCTGAGATGACACCAATAATTTGTTGCATTACTTGCATTACACAGCAGCAAATGTGTTATGTTAGGCAATATTCTACCCAAAGATTCTTTAATTTGCACATGTTGTATCTTTTTCTCTATTTTGTTGTGGTGGGTAAGAGGATAAAGAGAGACGCATGTGATATTTTCTGACTGTCTTAAAGTAGTTGTCACATAATTAAGCAGTGTAATTTCAAGGGTCCTTGCACAACACACAAGTGTAAATAGCTCACTGCAACTTACTTAGAGTCTGCATGGGAAAATATTGACAGTACAATATCGTTCACCTGTGTTTATGCTTTCCCCGACTTGTGAAGTGACTATGAAATGATCCTTCTTTCATATCCGAACCACTGGAGTTAAGTTATTAATATGNCTGCATGGGAAAATATTGACAGTACAATATCGTTCACCTGTGTTTATGCTTTCCCCGACTTGTGAAGTGACTATGAAATGATCCTTCTTTCATATCCGAACCACTGGAGTTAAGTTATTAATATGACATTGAGGAAGAGAAAAAGTTTTAGAGTGTGCTGTAAGACACCATGGAGATTTTGTGTTTTGAGAACTGTATCTTACAATGCTGCCTCAAATATTATATGTGTAATTTACAGGGATTTTTGTTGTTTGTTTTGTTTTGTTTTTTTGGGGGGGTTAGGCAGAGGGTGAGGTGAAGTAAAGACCTTCATTTAAAAGACTACTAAAGGAGAAATTCAAGGTCAGTGTGTTTTGCCTATTGATTACCTGTTCCTGGGCACACTGGCAAGGAGCCAAATTCATCTTTCATTGCAGCAACTGTAGTCTTCTGTTTGTGAAGGAGAGAGCAGCGTGCCCAGGAAGCAGGGCAATATTTCCAGCAGGTGGTGATAGCAGGCGGCACATTATAATTAGAGGAAAGTCAGGTGCACCGAGGCAACCACATCCATGACTACAAGTGCTGGGCTTTCAGTAGACTACAGTGAGGTGTAACAATGTCTCTTTTCCTAGTAAAGGTTTTATGTGAACTGAAATATCTTCCTGTGTATCCATTCACCTATCACTGCCAAGAGAGGAAAAAGGATTGAGACATAAATCTCATCTTATTACCCAACTTAAAATTGTTCCCTCTGATTTTGTCTTGATGCCTGATTCTTGCCTTGTTCCCCCAGCATAATGAATTTCTTAACCTAGAGTCTCGATAAAAATCCTCCATAATTTATTTTTATCTTAGAAGTTGTCATAAAAATTCACTGACATGGCACAGCCCAAGGTGGTGTGGCATAAGCTACCTTGATTGGTTTGTATTTCTAGAGATCCATTCCTGCTCACACATGGAAATATAGTGACTTTCCTTTTTGTTCCCATAAGAAGAACATTTATCCATTCCACTCAGGGTTCAGAGTAGAAAAACTTGTGGAAATCCTTTCACATATAGGAGTTAGGACATAGTGCTGGATGAAAAATTACTCATCTCTTTTTAAGATGGTTGTTTACTACATTTTGTACAAGTCTGATATTAACATTTAAACACCTAAGGAAATGATGTAGAAATGAGATTGTCACATGTATATCTGCTAAGTTGGCACAGCTAGAATACTATTTTTAGAATAATAAGCTTAGTGGTTAAAGTGTCAGGCACTGAAGATTAAGTATTGGAAGGAAATTAATCAGGAGATAGGCATGGGGTTATGACAGAGAAATCTCAGGCTCTCATTAGTGGAGTCAATCAAGAATTTTCACGGCACAGTTTTTATCCCTGTTATAATTTTGGGGTCCCTACTTGAAACTTCAGGGAATTCATCTACATTTGTTATATTTATATCCTTTCTTAATTAAAGGTCTCAAGCCTTGAAGAATACAAATTTAGAAAGCATCTTTGAGGTCCTCAGCACTCATGGGATGTTTCTGCATTTCAGCTGGGTCTGTGTGCTTTCGTTTTGGCACAATTCAGAATGTCAGGAGACCTGTTGAGTAACTCTTACTGAGTTGGCTAAGTACCATGAAAAGAATTTAAAAAAGAAGAAGAAAGAAAAGAAAACCCCAGAACAAACAACAGTCAAGCTGACAATGTGCATTTTCCTTGGAGATGGCAAGACAGAAAAGTTTGAGGAAGAACTAAGGCTGAGAGAGCTGATGGATTTAGATGGAGAAAAGGGCTTCCCGTTTTGTTTAGGCGTCTGAAGAAAGCTGTTTCTACTGGACTCCCTTACTTTCAAAATGAAGTACCTAGCAAGTGCTTGGGAGTTTCATTTGGATTTCAAAGCCGATTAAACTTTTTTGGCCTTGAGAAAGAAATGGGTAATTGTGAAGAAACTGCAGAATAAAGCTGCTGAAGTTCCTTTGTCTGCCGTGTGTGGAAATGGATGGCTCTTTTATGAACAAGCGCTTCCTCTCAGAAGTCATTGATGGAGCCCAGAGTGTGAAAACTAAAAAGTGAAGAAAAGAAATAAATGCCTGTGACTTCGGGTCAGGGAGTGGGATCAGCGGAGAGCAGAGAAGTGAGGGTGCAGCGGGAGGTGTCCTGAAGGCAAGGGACTGTCAGGGCTTCACAGGCATCTGAGGGAAGCCGCCTTGCCGCCCCCACCCCCGCAACCTGCTTCTAATGGCTCCCAGGGGAGACTTGACCTTGGTTCTCTTCCAGCTAAGCCATCCCATACAGCAGAAAACCATCTCCTCTGCTGTCAAAGAGGGAGACAGAGTAAGCTGAAAGACAGCTAGTCAGGCGAGCATCCCCAGGAAGCATAGCAGCTTCCCCCAGCCTGTTATCACAGTCTTGGATCACTTTTCTTATCTCCATTATCACCTCCTTATTTTATAACCATATCAGTCTCCTAATTGGTCTTCCTGTTCCCTTCCCCTTTAAGTCCCTTCTTCATCCTGCCACCAGAGACCTACTATATTTCTCAGTTGAAAATGCTACAATAGGCTCCTTTGCCTGCAGGATGAAGTGATCTCAGCAGTGCAAAGAAACCCCTAACTTGTCTTCCTCCTGATGGCTCCCCAACCTCATTTCTTATTTCTCACCTCACCCTCACTTCCTGCTCTATAACCCTGAGCACTTTAAAAGTCCATGAATCTCCCCATAGTACTCCCTTCCTCTCTCCCAGATAACTTCTATGCTTCCTTCAAACCAGTGTTCAATGGCTAGACACTTTCTCCAGGAAGCCTTTCCTAATCTCTTCACCTCTTCTCCCAAATGAAGTCCCTCGCCTATGCTTCCATTAAGAACTTAACTAGTATCATAACCAGATTACTGCTGAAGAACTAGTTTCCCCTCAATACAGGGACGACCTGAAGGACAGTCAGGGACTTTATCTTTATTGTCTGAGCACTCTTTTCTTTTGGCACAGAGCAGGAACCCTGTGAAATAGTAAATAAAAATGGATTCTTAAAGACAAACTTTTGGTTTATGACTGTCATGGTTATTTTCCAAGTCTGGCATTATTTGCAATTCTTCCTTTTAGGCAGACACTCTTGATTCCCTCACTGAAAATTAATAGCTACTATTCCTAAAGCCTTCAGGCCAAGCTTGTTCTATACTATAATTTCTCAACTTTTCATAGCCAATTTCCCATTATTTGGAAATTCAAGGCAATGTGTCTTTAAGTTTTCTTCTGTCTCTAGAAAAGTAGCTATAATATACTATCAAAAATTATCTGAAATGTAGAAATAAGCAAAAGAGAATCTTGGATATTCTTTCATAACAGAGCTGAGCTTGACTTTTTATTTATTTGGCTATTTTTTAAAGTATGTATCAGCAGTAGTTAACTTGCTGATTTTTGTGTGGTAGAGTTGTAAATGCTTTTTGTGTGATGAGACAGATAATCCCCAAAGTTATGGGGTTTGGCTGTGTTGGACATTAACCAGTTTTATGTCTAACTCAGAAATCTGTTAAATTGCCTTCATAGATCTAGATACTTTAAATGACCTTTGTACTGGTTTTAGTATCTTACTAGTTATTTCATTAGCAAGTTATATTAAACCTTTGGCATGTGATCATTTTCTTTTTCTGAGGGTCATAATTTTACCCTTTCAAAAATTACTCATTAACAATGCAGAATAGAAAAAATTGTCTTTCTGGGTATGAACAATTTAATCCTGAGCCTACTATAAATGCCTGTTTTATAGTTAGCCACATTGAAGAACCTTAGTTTCTGTATCTGAAAAAATAGGGGTGCTTGCTGCCAAGGACCGGGCAAATATTAAATATCATGTGAAAGAAAATTTTAAACTATAAAATGAAATATAAATTGTGCATTAGTATTTGCTATAGAGCTACTATATCCTGACATTTTTTAAATGTATGTTTAGCACAGTGAGATTGTTTTAATAACACAGTGACAATCCTAGGAAACCAAATAAAATTAGAAGGATGAAAATGAGAAGAATAATTGAACACATTAATTTTCAATCACTGCTTCATTTTCTAATTTTTGCCTTTTTACAGACACAAGGGAACCAATGTCTATTCTCATCATCATAGAAATATAGAAGTTATTTAGATAAACTAATTACAATAAATAAACTTTTCACAGTTATTCGTTTTATGTATAAATATCAATAAGACTGGACTTGATGTTTATTTACCTGACGATTTTCTAAGAGCTCATTTCTTATAGGAATCAACTTGATCTTTAGGGCAACAGTTTTCAGCTCTACCTTGAGCCCTAGCAGCAGCCTAGGGAAGTGGAGCCATGTAGGCAATTNTCTAGAGATCCATTCCTGCTCACACATGGAAATATAGTGACTTTCCTTTTTGTTCCCATAAGAAGAACATTTATCCATTCCACTCAGGGTTCAGAGTAGAAAAACTTGTGGAAATCCTTTCACATATAGGAGTTAGGACATAGTGCTGGATGAAAAATTACTCATCTCTTTTTAAGATGGTTGTTTACTACATTTTGTACAAGTCTGATATTAACATTTAAACACCTAAGGAAATGATGTAGAAATGAGATTGTCACATGTATATCTGCTAAGTTGGCACAGCTAGAATACTATTTTTAGAATAATAAGCTTAGTGGTTAAAGTGTCAGGCACTGAAGATTAAGTATTGGAAGGAAATTAATCAGGAGATAGGCATGGGGTTATGACAGAGAAATCTCAGGCTCTCATTAGTGGAGTCAATCAAGAATTTTCATGGCACAGTTTTTATCCCTGTTATAATTTTGGGGTCCCTACTTGAAACTTTAGGGAATTCATCTACATTTGTTATATTTATATCCTTTCTTAATTAAAGGTCTCAAGCCTTGAAGAATACAAATTTAGAAAGCATCTTTGAGGTCCTCAGCACTCATGGGATGTTTCTGCATTTCAGCTGGGTCTGTGTGCTTTCGTTTTGGCACAATTCAGAATGTCAGGAGACCTGTTGAGTAACTCTTACTGAGTTGGCTAAGTACCATGAAAAGAATTTAAAAAAGAAGAAGAAAGAAAAGAAAACCCCAGAACAAACAACAGTCAAGCTGACAATGTGCATTTTCCTTGGAGATGGCAAGACAGAAAAGTTTGAGGAAGAACTAAGGCTGAGAGAGCTGATGGATTTAGATGGAGAAAAGGGCTTCCCGTTTTGTTTAGGCGTCTGAAGAAAGCTGTTTCTACTGGACTCCCTTACTTTCAAAATGAAGTACCTAGCAAGTGCTTGGGAGTTTCATTTGGATTTCAAAGCCGATTAAACTTTTTTGGCCTTGAGAAAGAAATGGGTAATTGTGAAGAAACTGCAGAATAAAGCTGCTGAAGTTCCTTTGTCTGCCGTGTGTGGAAATGGATGGCTCTTTTATGAACAAGCGCTTCCTCTCAGAAGTCATTGATGGAGCCCAGAGTGTGAAAACTAAAAAGTGAAGAAAAGAAATAAATGCCTGTGACTTCGGGTCAGGGAGTGGGATCAGCGGAGAGCAGAGAAGTGAGGGTGCAGCGGGAGGTGTCCTGAAGGCAAGGGACTGTCAGGGCTTCACAGGCATCTGAGGGAAGCCGCCTTGCCGCCCCCACCCCCGCAACCTGCTTCTAATGGCTCCCAGGGGAGACTTGACCTTGGTTCTCTTCCAGCTAAGCCATCCCATACAGCAGAAAACCATCTCCTCTGCTGTCAAAGAGGGAGACAGAGTAAGCTGAAAGACAGCTAGTCAGGCGAGCATCCCCAGGAAGCATAGCAGCTTCCCCCAGCCTGTTATCACAGTCTTGGATCACTTTTCTTATCTCCATTATCACCTCCTTATTTTATAACCATATCAGTCTCCTAATTGGTCTTCCTGTTCCCTTCCCCTTTAAGTCCCTTCTTCATCCTGCCACCAGAGACCTACTATATTTCTCAGTTGAAAATGCTACAATAGGCTCCTTTGCCTGCAGGATGAAGTAATCTCAGCAGTGCAAAGAAACCCCTAACTTGTCTTCCTCCTGATGGCTCCCCAACCTCATTTCTTATTTCTCACCTCACCCTCACTTCCTGCTCTGTAACCCTGAGCACTTTAAAAGTCCATGAATCTCCCCATAGTATTCCCTTCCTCTCTCCCAGATAACTTCTATGCTTCCTTCAAACCAGTGTTCAATGGCTAGACACTTTCTCCAGGAAGCCTTTCCTAATCTCTTCACCTCTTCTCCCAAATGAAGTCCCTCGCCTATGCTTCCATTAAGAACTTAACTAGTATCATAACCAGATTACTGCTGAAGAACTAGTTTCCCCTCAATACAGGGACGACCTGAAGGACAGTCAGGGACTTTATCTTTATTGTCTGAGCACTCTTTTCTTTTGGCACAGAGCAGGAACCCTGTGAAATAGTAAATAAAAATGGATTCTTAAAGACAAACTTTTGGTTTATGACTGTCATGGTTATTTTCCAAGTCTGGCATTATTTGCAATTCTTCCTTTTAGGCAGACACTCTTGATTCCCTCACTGAAAATTAATAGCTACTATTCCTAAAGCCTTCAGGCCAAGCTTGTTCTATACTATAATTTCTCAACTTTTCATAGCCAATTTCCCATTATTTGGAAATTCAAGGCAATGTGTCTTTAAGTTTTCTTCTGTCTCTAGAAAAGTAGCTATAATATACTATCAAAAATTATCTGAAATGTAGAAATAAGCAAAAGAGAATCTTGGGTATTCTTTCATAACAGAGCTGAGCTTGACTTTTTATTTATTTGGCTATTTTTTAAAGTATGTATCAGCAGTAGTTAACTTGCTGATTTTTGTGTGGTAGAGTTGTAAATGCTTTTTGTGTGATGAGACAGATAATCCCCAAAGTTATGGGGTTTGGCTGTGTTGGACATTAACCAGTTTTATGTCTAACTCAGAAATCTGTTAAATTGCCTTCATAGATCTAGATACTTTAAATGACCTTTGTACTGGTTTTAGTATCTTACTAGTTATTTCATTAGCAAGTTATATTAAACCTTTGGCATGTGATCATTTTCTTTTTCTGAGGGTCATAATTTTACCCTTTCAAAAATTACTCATTAACAATGCAGAATAGAAAAAATTGTCTTTCTGGGTATGAACAATTTAATCCTGAGCCTACTATAAATGCCTGTTTTATAGTTAGCCACATTGAAGAACCTTAGTTTCTGTATCTGAAAAAATAGGGGTGCTTGCTGCCAAGGACCGGGCAAATATTAAATATCATGTGAAAGAAAATTTTAAACTATAAAATGAAATATAAATTGTGCATTAGTATTTGCTATAGAGCTACTATATCCTGACATTTTTTAAATGTATGTTTAGCACAGTGAGATTGTTTTAATAACATAGTGACAATCCTAGGAAACCAAATAAAATTAGAAGGATGAAAATGAGAAGAATAATTGAACACATTAATTTTCAATCACTGCTTCATTTTCTAATTTTTGCCTTTTTACAGACACAAGGGAACCAATGTCTATTCTCATCATCATAGAAATATAGAAGTTATTTAGATAAACTAATTACAATAAATAAACTTTTCACAGTTATTTGTTTTATGTATAAATATCAATAAGACTGGACTTGATGTTTATTTACCTGACGATTTTCTAAGAGCTCATTTCTTATAGGAATCAACTTGATCTTTAGGGCAACAGTTTTCAGCTCTACCTTGAGCCCTAGCAGCAGCCTAGGGAAGTGGAGCCATGTAGGCAATTTTTTGTTTTGAAAGATTATAGTAAGATTTTGTCTGAAGTAAGGGTTCTGAGACTATATAAAACGTTAACAAATTATTGGGTTAACAAATTAACGTTAACAAATTAAAGGGTTTATATTCAAATGGAGAGGTGCTGGGAGTACATTCATTTGTGACCTTATAAAAAATGAGATGGGCCTATTTAATGTAACTTCATGCACAGATATTTTGTTCCTCTTTTTGAAAAAAATCTAAAATGCAGATTATACAGTAGATTCTGAAGGAGAGACCTGAAGCAGATTTTGATATGAGATATAAATCAACAACAAAAAATAGAGACTATAAGATTTTTGAACAGCAAGAATATATTTTAGAATGTTATTGATCATTTTAGTTTTAAAAAATCTATTTTAGAATCTCAACTACATGAAAATATCTAACTAGTGCAGTAAATCCTTTTATTTTTTTCAATCTATTTTCTCTCAGATTCAACATCTATCTCACAATGCTGAGAAGTGACTTAAATCAGTTTCTTTCTCTCTGTTTCCTGTATGTAGCACAAAGTAGGTGATCAATAAGGGTTTCCCAGGTGGCACTAGTGGTAAAGAACTGGCCTGCCAATGCAGGAGGTGTAAGAGACATGGGTTCTATCCCTGGGTCAGAGAGATCCCCTGTAGGAGAGCATGGCTACCCACTCCAGTATTCTAGCCTGGAGAAGCCCGTGGACAGAGAAGCCTGGAGGGCTACAGTCCGTAGGGTTGGACAGATTCAGACACTGACTGAAGTGACTTAGAACAGCGCAGCATGTGGTCAATAAATACCATCACTCATGTTATTCTGACTCTCCCAAGAATGTGAAAAACCAAAGTGGCTGGGGGCAGCCAAGCCCCCTAAGGGTCTTCTAACAATAAAGGGGAGATAATTATAATGTTTTAATCTATGAGCAGATCAAATTTGAAGAAACTTAAGTCTATCACAAATAAAAACTTGAGTACAGTTGCTATATCAACTAAATTTCTAACTCTAAAGATTTCCTTTCAAGGATGCAATATCTTAACAATAAATATATATTGATTGTTGTTAATATGCTAAGAATTGTGATAGATGTCAGGACTATGAAACAGAACTTATTGGCACGCTTTGAAGAGTCTTATAGGAATAGAATCAGAAAGGTAAACCTCTATACTCCACCGTGCTAGTTCAGTTCAGTTCAGTCATTCAGATGTGTCCAGCTTTTTGCGACCCCATGAATCACGGCACGCCAGGCTTCCCTGCCCATCACCAACTCCCTGAGTTCACTCAGACTCACATCCATCGAGTCAGTAATGCCATCCAGCCATCTCATCCTCTATCATCCCCTTCTCCTCCTGCCCCCAATCCCTCCCAGCATCAGAGTCTTTTCCATTGAGTCAACTCTTCATATGAGGTGGCCAAAGTACTGAAGTTTCAGCTTTAGCATCATTCCTTCCAAAGAACACCCAGGACTGATCTTCTTTAGAATGGACTGGTTGGATCTCCTTACAGTCCAAGGGACTCTCAAGAGTCTTCTCCAACACAACAGTTCAAAAGCATCAATTCTTTGGTGCTCAGCTTTCTTCACAGTCCAAATCTCACACCCATACATGACCACAGGAAAAACCATAGCCTTGACTAGACGGACCTTTGTTGGCAAAGTAATGTCTCTGCTTTTCAATATGCTATCTAGGTTGGTCATATGTTTCCTTCCAAGGAGTAAGTGTCTTTTAATTTCATGGCTGCAGTCACCATATGCAGTGATTTTGGAGCCCCCCAAAATAAAGTCTGACACTGTTTCCACTGTTTCCCCATCTATTTCCCAGGAAGTGGTGGGACCAGATGCCATGATCTTCGTTTTCTGAATGTTGAGCTTTAAGCTAACTTTTTCTCTCCTCTTTCACTGTCATCAAGAGGCTCTGTAGTTCTTCTTCACTTTCTGCCATAAAGATGGTGTCATTTGCACATCTGAGGTTATTGATATTTCTGCCGGCAATCTTGACTCCAGTTTGTGCTTCTTCCAGCCCAGCATTTCTCATGATGTACTCTGCATATAAGTTAAATAAACAGGGTGACAATATACAGCCTNACATCTGAGGTTATTGATATTTCTGCCGGCAATCTTGATTCCAGCTTGTGCTTCTTCCAGCCCAGCATTTCTCATGATGTACTCTGCATATAAGTTAAATAAACAGGGTGACAATATACAGCCTCAGTGTACTCCTTTTCCTATTTGGAACCAGTCTGTTGTTCCATGTCCAGTTCTAACTGTTGCTTCCTGACCTGCATATAGGTTTCTCAAGAGGCAGGTCAGGTGGTCTGGTATTCCCATCTCTTTCAGAATTTTCCACAGTTTATTGTGATCCACACAGTCAAAGTCTTTGGTATAGTCGATAAAGCAGAAATAGATATCTGGAACTCTTTTGCTTTTTCAATGATCCAGCGGATGTTGGCAATTTGATCTCTGGTTCCTCTGCCTTTTTTAACACCAGCTTGAACATCTGGAAGTTCATGGTTCACATACTGCTGAAGCCTAGCTTGGAGAATTTTGAGCATTACTTTACTAGCGTGTGAGATGAGTGCAATTGTGTGGTAGTCTGAATATTCTTTGGCATTGCCTTTCTTTGGGATTGAGATGAAAAATGACCTTTTCCAGTCCTGCGGCCACTGCTGAGTTTTCCAGATTTGCTGGCATATTGAGTGTAGCACTTTCACAGTATCATCTTTCAGGATTTGAAATAGCTCAGCTGGAATTCCATCATCTCCACTAGCTTTGTTTGTAGTGATGCTTTCTAAGGCCCCCTTGACTTCACATTCCAGGATGTCTGGCTCTAGGTGAGTGATCATACCATCATGATTACCTGGGTCATGAAGATCTTTTTTTTACAGTTCTTCTGTGTATTCTTGCCACCTCTTCGTAATATCTTCTGCTTCTGTTAAGTACCATCTATAACAGAGAAATATACACTGTCTCCTGGGAGTTCAGGGAGCAAGAATCTTACCTAGATATGGGGTGGAATGCAACTTCAGTGGCACAGTGTAAATGACGTAGAAATAGCCCTTAAAGTCTGCTTTTAATTATTCCTTAGAAAACTCTTCTTGTACCATTTCTGTGTACAGAACAGTATATCTTTCTGTTTCACTAATTGTTTATTGAACATATGAAAAGATCCTTAGTGGAGAGAAGGATTTGGCAAAATATTAGTCTCTTGAGGTCATGAAGATGGGGTTTTGAACCATTATTTGGGAATATGAAATACATTTGGGGGTAATATAATCTTTGAAGACTAGAGAACATGGAAAAAAAAAACAACCAGGATCCTGTAAAAAGGTTTAAAGCTGTTTTAAATTATCCTCTTATTTAAAACAAACAAGCAAAAAACAATTGTTATTTCTGTTACTACTGAAATAGTAGTAATTTTTCCAGATACTGAAAAATGGGGGCCTTCAGAGAAAAGGCCAGACTTATTTGATTTTCTCCTTCTGTGTTGGTACTCTACAGTCATGATGTCAGATCATCTTTTTGAAATCCAATTAGTGAATATTTAAGGCTCTGATCTTACCCTGCTGCTGCTGTTGCTGCTAAGTCGCTTCAGTCGTGTCCGACTCTGTGCGACCCCATAGACAGCAGCCCACCAGGCTCCCCCGTCTCTGGGATTCTCCAGGTAAGAACACTGAAGTGGGTTGCCATTTCCTAAAAACATGACTGTTCTATATAGCAAGGATTTAATGTGGACTTTATAGCTAGAGAGACTGACAGAAATGTCAGGTTATCTAAGACAACAAGAGAAGCTTCCTTCTTTCCCAGCTGGGATCTGCCATGACTAAAGCTACTTGCTGTCCATATTTAACTTTCTAGAAGCTCTGAATTAGGGCCTATGGCCAGATGATTCCAGACCATGAGATAATACCCTAGTTTTGTTTCCTGAGACTTTCTGGTTGCTTTATATCAAAGATAGAAGTGGAAACCTCCCACCCACAGCAGTTTTTTTAAATTTAAATTTTAATGCTAAGTATTTTCAGCTTCACAGGAGCACCTGAGCCCTAACTGACGGTCCTCTATTTCACCTGGTTAAAAAAATAGTCAAGGAAGTTATATCATTGAAGCACTATTTGCTTCATTTTAATTTTGCAAGCACGTCTCAAGTTTCAATAGAGTATTTACTCTCCACATGTGAATAGGAAATACAAGTCATTTAGAAAACCCTTTAAACCCAAATTAGAGAGGATATTTTCAGCAGTCAAAAGGAAGTCATCCTGTTAGTAATTCAAGTCATCAGGATGGCTGGCAGGAAAAACAAGAAAACTTACTATCAATAACAGAGACTGTATTTTCTTTACCAAAGTTGTGAGTTTTAAAAATTGCCAGAAGTCACACAATATTCTGATGTTAAAAGTTTGTGGATGTGTTAGTGGATACTCCCCCTGATATATACATAGAAAGACTATGAAAGTAAGAAGGAGATTGCCAAGTGAATGAGGAGAAGCCAGCTTTCTTCCCAGTTGTGTCCCACTCTCTGTGACCCCATGGGCTGTAGCCCACCAGGTTCCTCTGTCTATGGAATTCTCCAGGCAAGAATACTGGCGTGGGTAGCCATTGCCTTCTCCAGGACATCTTTCCGACCTAGGAATTGAACCTGGGTCTCTCACATTGCAGGCAGATTCTTTACTGTCTGAGCCACTGGGGAAGAATATCATTACTTTAGATATTCATAACACAGAATAGCATGTCCAGAGTGTCCGTGAGAATTGACAGGTATATTCCACACTCTGACACACATCTGTTGAACTCACATACCAAAAAAATTCATCCAGTTACTTCCATTTTTATCTTCTCTAAAAAACATAATTCCCAGCAAGGATTTGGTGATATATGTCCTGAGGAACAAGGTCAAATTCATCAAATTTTATTTCTAGTTGTGAACTAGTAAACACTATTTCCAATCAATTAACACTGGAATGATTTGATTCAGACATGCAAGTTGAGTAAAAAATTGAATAAGGCAAAGTCTCCATAGAGTTATATTTTTTTACTCTCTTATAAAGTCTAAAGGGACAAAAACTTATAACTCTGCTTTTAAGATAGGGAAAAATGCTGATAACAAGAGAAGTCTGAAAGAGCTAATGTAATAAAAGGGCAAAGATACCAAGACACTCTTTTAACAAAGGAACTGGAAAATATTCCAAAAAAGATAAATGAAGAAAATGAATAGGAAAACATTTTTGTTTCTCTCATGAGTGGTCTCTTTTGTTTCTGAATCATATTGCTTGAGAGACAGGTAACCCCTTCTTACCTGTGGGTTTAGCAAACCTTTTTAATATCATGAACACATTTTGGACTATGTGGGGCCTGGAAAGGTGATAAAGAGCTGATTTCAGCAAAAGGAAATGCAGAATATTTTTTGTATAAATTCCATACAATTTATAAATTACAGAAGATAATTAGTGTATAAATTTGACAACATTTTCTAGCCATCATTTCTGTGTTACCCACTCTGAAGCCTGAATAAAAACCCATTTTTGGGTGGAGGTGAAGTTTGGAGAAGAGAGATCAAGGGAGCCAAGTAGTGATGGGGCCACAGAGCACCCATGTGTGTGAACTTGAGTGTTTGACATACAAGATTCTGGATCTCCAAACTGCCGCTCACCAGCTGTGGGATCTCAGCTGGCTTGTTTAACCTCTTAAGCCATACCACCTACACCTTTCAGGGGGAGAACTAATAGTTCTTACTTCAAAAAGTTGTTGAAGGTTCATTAATATAATGCTTGAAATGCCCTTAGCATAATGACTTATAATCCCTCAACAAGTGGAAGATGTTACTATTACCCTGTATTTACTATGATTCTGACCACAGGACAGGCAGATGCTGAGATGAAATCTGATTCTTGTTATCCCCTTAGCTGCACATCTGAGGTAAAATGCTTGTAAATATTTGCCTGAAATATCTCTGGAATCACAAGTTAAAGTTTGAGATCTGTGGTGTCTGTGGATACATGAGAGAGCAGGCAAGAAGAATTCATGAAGTGTTAAAAATTCACTTTACTAAACTAAAGTTCTTACAACTCCTTTGTTAATGCCAGTTCTGTACTTTAGGCTGTTTGCTGAAATAATTACCTGTCTTTGAGATGTGCAGGCCTTCCACATCTTCTTTCCCAGCTGTCCTTAGCTCTCTTCGCAGGTGAAGTTGTGTCATTGAGATGATTTATTGGAAAGATAGAAGCCAACAGATTCAAGACCTGCCTAGGTCAGGTTCTGTCGCTTTCTAGATGGACTGTATTGGAGCATCAATTTCTCCAATGTAAAGTGAGCATATGAACTTCTTGCTCAGATTGTCTAAGGATACAATGTTATAATGTATGTAAAGTATATGGCACAGAGTAAGTGCTCAGCAAATACCAGTTCCCTGCCTGCCCTTCTCCATCAAGAGATGAACCAACAGTAAAACCCCCATAAATGCAGGTGAAGGGATTCCCAGGGATTCACATTCCCAGGGATTTGTGTCATTTTATGGGCTGTCCATATAAGTGACTTAGAGGGAAAACATCTCCACTGCAGGTCATTGCTACTTTCTCTCAAAAAATTCATAAATCTTATTGAGCTTATGGACAAATACCTTTTTTTTTTTTTGATAGTAAGACTCTGGTTCTAAGGATGGAAGGTGCTTAAAACTCAGTAAAGAAATAAAAAGCAAATTGGTTTTGAGAATCTCTATTCTACAATGATTGAATTGGAGTAAGAACCAGATTATTTTATTAAATGCTACTCCTAGAAGGATAGGAAAATATAAATCCTAAAAGCAATTTATAGTTTTCATGGTGCTGACCATTTTCTTGGTTCTTTTTAGTTTACTTCAGATTGACAGTGAAAAAATTTTGCAGGATCAACAGTGTTACTCCATTTACAGTTGACAGGTTAGATGTTTTTAAGTGTATTTGAAGGAATTCCTGATCTACTTCAAAATTAGTTTTTCCAGTAAATTCAACAATCAGTGATTATCTTTGCCATAAATATTTCTTTAGATGATTCCTGAAAGATATCATGTATATAACTGGACTTAATTTACTTGAGTGACTCATCTACTTTTTCTTTTTAGAATTATAGCAACTAAAGCAAGCAAAAAATGTAACAATTTAAAAATTAGGTGGACTTTTTGAGTTTTATTTGTGTTTGTATTTGTAAGGATGTGGGTTATATTATTCCTCTTATTTGTTTTTCTTCAGTTTGGAGTTTTATAATTGATGCCAAATCTTGACAAGCTGTAATTCACAATCAAATAAATGCTTTACTTTATGTGTGCATATATCTGTAAGAACAAAAATATGTCCATGATTAACAGAGACATGTTCTAATATTTAATATTCTTTTTAAGAGCTTTGTTTATTATTGGGTTCTTTTTGAGGGTTTTAACTTTAATACATTTGAATGTAAAAATTCACCAGAGAGATTTGGGCTAAACATGTAGAACTCAAATATCTAGTTCCTGCTTTTATATGCTATGAGCATCAAACAGCCCCAGCCAAGGATAACAAGGAAGCAAAGATTCTCTTTGAAAGTAATCTTAGTGAGTAATTGGCCAAGTTGTATATAGGAATACAGAATTTAATTGAAGACAGAGAAAAAGTGACCATTAATGAAGGCTCGCTATGTGTCAGGCAATATAATATTCAGTGTTTTCTCATATTTTAACTCAGTTAAATTCTCTTGCAAATTTCAATTGTACCGTATTTGACATCTTCAGTGTCAGCACACGCGTGCATGTGGAGTGTGCTCAGTTGTGGGTCTTTGTGACCCCATGGACTGCAGTCCACCAGGCTCCTCTGTGGGATTCTCCAGTCAAGAATACTGGAGAGTGTCGCCATTTCCTTCTCCAGGGGATCTTCCCAATCCAGGGATCGAACCCGTGTCTCCTATATCTCCTACGCTGGCAGAACAGATCAGTCCTCCAAGGTCACGGAGTTAGTATAAGTGATGAACCTGTGATATCAATCCAGATCTGTGTGACTTCACAGTTCATATTCTTTCCATGCAAATCATTTGTGGAAGAGGAAGCTTATTTTAAACATTTTTTTTAATGCTGTTGCAATCTATAACAGAGTTTTGGCGAACTTGCACACCATTAACATATTTTTATGCACGTTTTTCTACATATGTGTGTGCTTACTGATTCATTACTTCAAAAAAATATTTATGAATACTTACTATATCTCAAGAACTGTTTCACAATCTGGGTTTAAGTGAGCAACACACACAAAAATCCCTGATATGTAAACATGCTGTATAGAATTTCACCCTTAGTTCCCCACATTTTTACAGTTAAAAAGTCTGAGTGGCAAAAAAGTTAAATAATTTTCCTCAGGTCTCATTAAAGAATCATGAATCCTTAAAATCCAGCCAACTGAAAATTGCATCTATTGCTTCTATGTCATCTTACCCACTGTACATCTAAAATTGCAGTGTATAATGCAAGTTATATTTTCACTTTTATTAGTTGTACTAGTACAGTTATCTTTGAAAAAACTGTGTATATGTGAAGATAAAAAGAATTATGAATAATTCCCCCTCCCCTTTTCTTTCAAGTTTTATTGAGCAGTAGAAAAGTATAAGGATGAATCATGTCATGGAGTTCAGTTTCTTCCAAGTGCAGAACTGATTCCTTGAAAATCCTTCCTAATGTGTTATCCACTCCGAGTTTAGGCTTTTATCAATTCCCTTTGAACATTATATCTCACATAGTAGATTGGTACATGCCAAACAGTTCTGAAACCCAAAGGAAGCTCATTTATTGCTGTCACTAGTGAGATCTGGCTGCCCAAGCCCAGTTCCCTCCTTTTTCATTAATATCCTCAATGGCTCTTAATTTCTGACCTTGTCTTTGAACATTCTATTAGTTGCATATCTGTACAGATTAAGTCCCTTCTCCCTTAATAAATCTATTTGACTTGTATGGAATTCTGAATCCTCTCCAAATAATTGGAAAATATATCATTTATTTCACATTTTGGAGGTAAAATCAGCACTTGGTTTCTTTGCATAAGTAGAAATTTGACATAGAAGATATAGCTTAACTAATCATCATAGTAATTTACCTAACATAGTTGCTCACAGGTTTTTAAAAAGATACAATTTTAAAAAGTTGTGTTCAAACCTGGTTAACTGAAATACTTTCNTTCTTTGCATAAGTAGAAATTTGACATAGAAGATATAGCTTAACTAATCATCATAGTAATTTACCTAACATAGTTGCTCACAGGTTTTTAAAAAGATACAATTTTAAAAAGTTGTGTTCAAACCTGGTTAGCTGAAATACTTTCTATTGCTAATATAATGATGGACTAAAACTATTTTTATATTCCTTTTGGAAAGGTCAGCAGTGAATTTTCTAGTTAAAAATTGCATACTAAAAGTCACCAATAGTACCTTATTCTACTTCAAATAGAACTCAGACTCCTTACTATGAACTATGAGGTCCAGCTTCATCTAGCCTGCCAACTTCATCTCTTCTCCCAGCAATTTTGGCTACCTTGGATTTGAATACACAACCAGTTTCTTCTGTTCTCAGTTTATCTACTATCTGTCTTAGCTCATTTTATGTTTTTTTTTTTTTTTTACCTTCTTCACTTCTTACCTATCTCCACTTATCATTAATATCATTTTAAGTTTTACCCACTAAATTGTAAGATAAATGGTATAAGAGCAAGAATCACCTACTGCCTTCCATGTACTTTTTCTTTTTACACTACTGTATTATATACTGCTTACCTGGCTTAGTATGTATTCTAATAGGATGTCATCTATTACTTGGTGAATGAGTAAAGATGCAAGTACAGATATAAGCTTGAAGGAGAAGAAAATAATTATTTTGATAAAAATCTGTGCTAGATATAATTAAATTCTGACAGTTGATTATTCAAACAGTTGATTATGAATTAAAATAATCATAAAATTTTGCTGTTGGAAGTGTTAGTCACTCAGTTGTTTCCACCTCTTTGTGACCCCATGACTATACCCCTGGAGGCTCCTTTGTCCATGGAATTCTCCAGCCAAGAACATTGGAGTGGTAGCCATTTCCTTCTCCAGGGAATATTTCTTATGAAGTGATAGAACCCAGGTCTTCTCATTGCAGGCAGATTTTTAACAGTCTGAGCCACCAGGGAAGCCCAGAGAAGAAATGGTAAACATTATCTAGTTGCTGTTGTTATCTAGAAAGCTGAGCACTGAAGAATGGATGCTTTTGAACTGTTGTATTGGAGAAGACTCTTGAAAGTCCCTTGGACTGCAAGGAGATCCAACCAGTCCATCCTAAAGGAGATCAGTACTGGGTGTTCATTGGAAGGACTGACATTGAAGCTGAAACTCCAATACTTTGGCCACCTGATGTGAAGAGCTGACTCATTTGAAAAGACCCTGATGCTGAAGGGATTGGGGGCAGGAGGAGAAGGGGATGACAGAGGATGAGATGGTTGGATGGCATCACCGATTCAATGAACATGGATTTGGGTGGATTCCGGGAGTTGGTGATGGACAGGGAGGCCTGGCATGCTGTGGTTCATGGAGTCACAAAGAGTTGGACATGACTTAGTGACTGAACTGAACTGAGGTGCTGTTGAGAAGAAATGATAAAATTATCTAGTTCAATATCTTATTTTCTAGATGAGGAACCTGAGATCCAGAGAGTATAAACAATCAGTTAAAAGTCATACAACTGATGACCAGCAAATGTAAGACTGAAGCTCTTATTTTCTGGGTCTCTTGATATCCATTTATGTTTTCAGTTCAGTTCAGTTCAGTTCAGTCACTCAATCGTGTCCGACTCTTTGCGACCCCATGTATCACAGCACGCCAGGGCTCTCTGGCCATCACCAACTCCTGGAGTTTACTCAAACGCATGTGAATCGAGTCGGTGATGCCATCCAGCCATCTCATCCTCTGTCATCCCCTTTTCCTCCTGCCCCCAATCCCTCCCAGCATCAGAGTCTTTTCAATGAGTCAACTCTTCGCATGAGGTGGCCAAAGTACTGGAGTTTCAGCTTTAGCATCATTCCTTCTGAAGAATACCCAGGACTGATCTCCTTTAGGATGGACTGGTTGTATCTCCTTGCAGTCTAAGGAGCTCTCAAGAGTCTTCTCCAACACCACAGTTCAAAAGCATCAATTTAGTATGTCTTACTATACTTTTTTTTTGAATCCTTAATATTTTTATTTTCTCCTACTTGTATGAAAAGAACTGTTAATGGAATTAACAAAAATCATGGTCCCTGTCCCTCACCCACTGCCAGTTTTTCTTGCTCTGCTTCATACACATATAAAAATATAACAATATTGGTATCATTTTAGCCCATTTTTATTAAACACTATTTGTTTACAACATATATTTTTCACAATAAGGATCTGGCTGTATTTTTGAAATTGACTTTGATGCTGAAAGAGCTCTGGATATTTACATATTATCCCTAGACTTCTCCCTCTGTGCCTCACACTCTCACCTCTCTTAGCCTTGCTGTAGCTCCATTCATCTAACTGAAGAAGGAAATGAACCAGAAAGAGGACCAGCAAAGGTTTGTGCATCTTTGAATGAAATGAAGCATTGCAGTGAATTGTATAGCACGTAAAAGAGGTGGCTATGGTGTGGGCTGTGTAATGTCTGGAAATTGCTTGTAAGGGATATATAACATTTAGTGTTGTAGACAACTTATGACACCATTTGAAGTTTAAAACCACTTTAAATGGGGAGAGTAACTTGTAAAAATAAATAAAGTAATTAGATTTATTCTGTAAGGTAAAGAGAAAAGAGAGGGTTAAGAGGGATTTGGAGAATGAGTTGGGGGTTTTAACCTTAAAGATATAGTACCCTATCCCATTTGTTGATTTAAAAGTCATATATAAAATATATAAAATATTAAAAAGTCTGGAGATGTTGTAATGGTCATTAAGGTAACTTTTAATAAGGTACATTCTAGTTTTATGTGATCACCAGTTAGGGAAATAACCCTTGCTGAACCATTAGGACACGGACTAATAAAACACAAAGCTTCTGATTGGAGGTAGCAATATTGTAAGGCTTGATGAGAATGAAAAGAGTCTAAATTAAGCAATAACAATTGGGAAGCAAGACATTTCCTGGGGATTAATGACAGGCTGGGTGGAGTTGATGTACCATGGCTATTGTGTGGGCCATTAACCTCAGTTGATTGTTAATTCCCAAGAAATACCTGATGGTGAGGTCATTACTATACTTATCACCTTAAAGAGGGAGAAGTGGTAGAATCCAGGTGGTGAAGTTAAAAGAATAGCAAATATTTCATATAAAGCACAGTGCCTTATAGACCAAAGGACTGTAAGATTCCTTGAGTCATTTCTCAGTTCATAGATGAAAAGGAAGAAAAAGTGTCATTCTTTAGTGAGGATTCCATGAAAGAGGGAGACAAGAATGCATGTTACTGCTGCTGCTGCTGCTAAGTCGCTTCAGTCGTGTCCAACTCTATGCGACCCCATGGACGGCAACCCACCAGGCTCCCCCATCTCTGGGATTCTCCAGGCCAGAACACTAGAGTGGGTTGCCATTTCCTTCTCCAATGCATGAAGGTGAAAAGTGAAAGTGAAGTCGCTCAGTCATGTCTAACTCTTAGTGACCCCATGGACTGCAGCCTACCAGGCTCCTCTGTCCATGGGATTTTCCAGGCAAGAGTACTGGAGTGGGGTGCCATTGCTTTCTCCGCATGTTACTAGGTTGGGCAAAAATAATCATGGTTTCAGACCCTGAATTTTAAATCATTATAACTAGGCTCAAACACATCTTTGTTAATCAAAATTGGAACCATTAAAATTAATACATTTTTGTGAATGAGAAATCAGTTTTACTCCTTTAGCATTAAAACACATGCTTTAGGATTTGATGAACTCTTGGAAAGCATTTTCTGCCTTCTGCTGGTTGTGGAAACGTTTTCCCTGAAAAAAGTTGTCGAGAAGCTTGAAGAAATTGCAATTGGTTGGTTAGAGCTCAGGTAAATATGGCAGATGAGGCAAAACTTCGTAGCCCAAATCGTTCAATGTTTGAAGCATTGGTTGTTCCATGTGTAATCAGGCGGTGTTGTGGAGGAGAACTGGGCTTTTTCTGTTGACCAATGCCAGTTACAAGTGTTGCAGTTTTCGGTGCATCCCANATAGCCCAAATGGTTCAATGTTTGAAGCATTGGTTGTTCCATGTGTAATCAGGCGGTGTTGTGGAGGAGAACTGGGCTTTTTCTGTTGACCAATGCCAGTTACAAGTGTTGCAGTTTTCGGTGCATCCCAGTGATTTGCTGAGCATACTTCTCAGGTGAAATGGTTTCATCAGGATTCAGAAAGCTGTAGTGGATCAGACCAGCAGCCGACCACCAAACAGTGACCGTGACCCTTTTTTGGGTGCAAGTTTGGCTTTGGGAATTGCTTTGGAGCTTCTCTGTGCAAACGCTGAGCTGGTGGTTGCTGGTTGTTGTATAAAATCCACTTTTCATTGTACATCACAATACAATAGAGAATTTGTTTGTTGTTGTGTAGAATAACAGAAGACAACCACTTCAAAAAGATAGTTATTTGTTGATTTGCAGTCAGCTCATAAGATACCCATTTATCAAGTTTTTTCACCTTTCCAGTTTGCTTCAAATTCCAAATGACTGCAAAATGGTCAACGCTGAGTTCTTGAGCTGCAAAATGGTCAACGTTGAGTTCTTGGGCAACTTCTTGTGTAGTTGTAAGAGGATTTGCTTTGATGATCCTCTGTTGGTTGTTGTTAACTTCGGATGGCCAGGAAATGCACTCCTCTTCCTCAAGGCTTTCATCTCCCTTGCAAAACTTCATGAACTACCACTGTACTCTTTGTTCATTAGTAGTTTCTGGACCAAGTACATTGTTGAAATTATGAGTTGACTTTGTTGCCTTTTGTCCCATTTTGAACAGAAAAAAAAATGCTCAAAATTGCTTTTGGTCTAACATCATTTTCATAGTCTAGTGAAAGTGAAGTGAAGTCACTCAGTCGTGTCTGACTCTTTGCGACCCTGTGTACTGTAGCCTACCAGGCTCCTTCTTCCATGGGATTCTTCAGGCAAGAGTACCGGAGTGGGTTGCCATTTCCTTCTCCAGGGGATCTTCCTGACCCAGGGATCGAACCTGGGTCTCCTGCATTCCAGGCAGACGCTTTAACCTCTGAGCTTTAGGGAAGCTCTTTCATAGTCTAAAATAGGTGTAAAATAAAAAGCAAATAATAATTCATTAGCAAAAAATATAAAGCAAGAAATGTGCATTAAAATGATATATAATATAACCAGTTTAAGAATGTATTCTAATATCAAATTTCAAATTTCAACAATGCAAAACTGAAATTACTTCTGCACCAGTCTTAATACACATGGTAAAGGATGTGTGATTTTTACAAAATAGCCTGTTGTAAAATGACTGGCAGGACATTGAGAAACTTTCTAGTAACACAAAATTTCCCATGATGACAGAGCTAGGTAGAGTTTGGGGTTTGATATTCATCTTGCCTACTTTGAATGGATTTTATTTGACTCTAATATAATGAGGGTAATAAATGGAACTAGGTGAGAACTGAAAGACCTGAATTCACAGAAAGTGTGGTGTTGGGTACTTACAGTCTTTAGATTTCAGTTTCTTTATCTGTAAAAATGAAGGGATTGTTCTAGATATCTTTAAAAAACAGTCCAGCTCTGAGGATTCTATGACTTGTATTTAAGAAGCCCAAGATCTTCCAGGAATAAGGCCTATAGAACTTTGAAATAATAAGATAAACCACTGGGAAAGGAAATCATGAACTTCTCTTAGAGGAACAAGCAGTTTGTGTGGGTGGAAGTGAAGCTTCCTAATTCAAATTATTAATAGTATTTATTTATTTTTTGAGATTGACTAATTCCAGGTTGCAAGCTTTTAACAAAGCAAAAAATTATTTAGATGGAAGCTCCCTACTGTTTTAACTGAAAGTTGATTTTGAAAAAAAATTTTTCTACAGATAGCTGGTTTCCTGCTTGCTCTCTCTCCTGTCGTGCAATCGAGTAGTGCAAGAGGGCAGGTTTACTGGTGTAATTTTTCAAAGCCAAGACTTCTTTACATAATGGAATTTGAATTGGGAGATTAAATCCAGACACAGGGTGTGAAATAAGCCAACATAGGTTGCCATGTTGACTCACTGCCTTGACCTTAAAATTCTATTCATCTCCATTTTCTCATCCTCTAGAACTTTCTGACACATTCATTAGTCCAATCATATGTCCTTCTGACAATTATTAGGTACTTTCTATGTGCCAGGCACTGTGCTATGTGTTAAGAAATTAAAGGTAACTAAGACATAGCTCCTGACCTCTAAGGAATCACAAAGTCAAAAAGACTGACATGGTTAAAAGAAAGACAGCATATGGCTGTTATAAGAGAATTAAATGCACAAGAGACAGTGGTCTTTTCTTTCCAGAGAAGTCGTGGAGCCTAGGCAAGGCATCATAGAAAATCTTGATTTGAGTCCTAAAGGAAGAATGGGGTTGTAGTGACTCTGGAAGGGATGGTTTTCTCCACAAAACAAAAGAGGGGAGCACACGCAGAAGCAGCAAGTAATTCAGTATGACTGGGACAGAAGGGAAGGTGTTGAGATGAGACTAAAGGGGTAATAAGGTTCGTGTCATGAAAGATTTTTGCATACAATGATAATGGGTTTGACTTTATCCTTTGGAGTGTGGGTAGGGTGGTTAAATATATGTAACACATAGTGTCTGACTTTGCAACCCCAATGGGTTATATAGTCCATGGAATTCTCCAGGCCAGAATACTGGAGTAGGTAGCCTATCCCTTCTCCAGTGGATCTTCCCAACACAAGAATCCAACTGGGGTCTCCTGCATTGCAGTTACAGTAGGAAACACTGGAAGAAGAAGAGGCTAGTCTAACCTGGGCAGTAGTGCATATAGAAGAAAGAAGGGAATATGTATGAAAATATTTAAGAAATGGAAAATAAAGATGAAATCATTGCTTGAGTATATAAGGATGAGGGAGATGGAGGCAGGAGAAGGCAATGGCACCCCACTCCAGTACTCTTGCCTGGAAAATCCCATGGTCGGAGGAGCCTGGTGGGCCGCAGTCCATGGGGTCACTGGGAGTCGGACACAACTGAGCGACTTCTTTCACTTTTCACTTTCATGCATTGGAGAAGGAAATGGCAACCCACTCCAGTGTTCTCTCCTGGAGAATCCCAGGGATGGTGGAGCCTGGTGGGCGGCCATCTCTGGGGTCACACAGGGTTGGACATGACTGAAGCGACTTAGCAGCAGCAGCAGCAGCAGGACCACCCTGGTTTCGGTTACTAGCTAGTGTCATTACAAAACACAGAAAATAAAGGAGAAAGAATTGAAGGTTGGAATGATGCTACAGGTAGAATGTTTGTGTTCCCCCAAATTCATATGTTGAACTATAATCCTTGATTGATGATATTTGGAGATGGGGCCTTTGGAAGTGATGCAGTCATGAAGGTAGAGTGCTCATGAATGGGATTAGTCCTTTACAAAAGAGACCGAGAGAGCTTCCTCTCCCCATTTGCCATACAAAGACACAGAGAGTAGATGTCTGTATTAGGAAACAGGATGTAGGCTCTCACCAGACACCATATCTGCCAGTCTGGGTTTTAGCATTCCTAGGCTCCGTGACAGTGAGAAGTAAAGAATACATGGAAAAACTGTACAAAAAAGATCTTCAGGACCCAGATAATCATGATGATGTGATCACTAATCTAGAGCCAGACATCTTGGAATGTGAAGTCAAGTGGGCCTTAGAAAGCATCACTATGAACAAAGCTAGTGAAAACGATAGAATTCCAGTGGAGCTGTTTCAAATCCTGAAAGATGATGCTGTGAAAGTGTTGCACTCAATATGCCAACAAATTTGGAAAACTCAGCAGTGGCCACAGGACTGGAAAAGGTCCATTTTCATTCCAATTCCAAAGAAAGGCAATGCCAAAGAATGCTCAAACTACTGCACAATTGCACTCATCTCACATGCTAGTAAAGTAATGCTCAAAATTCTCCAAGCCAGGCTTCAGCAATATGTGAACTGTGAACTCCCTGATGTTGAAGCTGGTTTTAGAAAAGGCAGAGGAACCAGAGATCAAATGGCCAACATC